>NQII01005300.1:125980-162528 GCA_002778355.1 Clitarchus hookeri
TCCCTTCCCGAACACAGGCAGCTGGCTCACTCTGTCAAATCAATCGTCAAAAGGTCGGACATCTAGCAAACAATGCATTTATATATAATTTAATAGACCAACTTACAGAGGAGGTAGAGAAATATGAAGCCGTGAAAAATAATATATGGTTGGAATGTGGTTATAGTAAACCAGTTGTATAAAAAAATAAAGCAATCAAGACTTCGAACTTATCTCAGTGTAATGCTGATTAAATCCAAGTTGGTGTTGAAAAGAGCTTTAGAAAGGTAGGTGTGCCACGAGGAAGAAGAAATGGTACAGAAGGGCTCTGGCTGGAGATTAGACCCCCTCAGCTGAGAACGAGCGGATTCTCTCCACTAAACACATAGGCAATATATTGATATTTTCGTCTTTGGTATTGATTACGATACACACGGAAATTTCATGATATCACACAGTGTAGACATGCAAGAAGCCTAGGCAAGTGAGAATCCATGATGGTTACGTCTCTAAGAGGCCTACAGTGCTGACAAGTTTATATCTGGGTTGCTGTGACTTCCTTCGTCGGCGTGTTTCACTACGGTAACATCGTTTCAATGCCATCAACGAGTACGAATGTATCACTGAACAACTCATCAGCAGGTGCAACATCTCTTTCTATGAAAACAACTTCATTCCTGGTTCCTGTTTCTTCCGACATGATGACAGCCGAACCATCTGGGTCCACAGTGTATCATCTACAGAACTTTCAGTGGCTAATCGGTGTCGCTATTGCTGCAATGTTTTTGCCTTCAAGCTTACTGCACGACGGCACGAAGTTTATAAGTGCCAGAATAGTTGGTTTCGTGTTTAATGAAGGACAGAGATTTGTATAAGGATGCACACCTACATAGGCGAACATAAATAATTTTGTAGTAATAAAATTTTATAAATAAAAAAAAAACCAAAAAATTATTTTAATATTTTAACTCTAAATCTTTTTTCCTCCTGTTATAAAGTGATTTTAATAATAGAAAAAGTACTATAATGCAAATATAATTTTAAATTTAGCTTATCACTATGTCTTTAAATGGTCATAGGGCTTATACATGTCTACTTTCCTGGGGCTAGAAATGCTGATTGCAGACTGAATTTCGCGAGCCTGGCCCTACGAAGTCGAAAATTATAATTATAAATATTCGCTTTCTTACAACCTGACTTGCGGAAATGTCGGCATATATGACTTAAGTTACAGAAATTGAAAAAATAACGAGATTTTTTAATACAATGTTTGCCTAAAATAAATTAAACAAAAACTGCTTCTAAATATAGTATTTATAAGCCATATATGCATTCGTTGATATTAAATATAACAAAAAGTTTAATACCTTACATTAAAAATGTGTGTAATTGTACGAAGGAAAGGAAGCCTCTTCGTTTGGTGTCCATTGCAACAGATATAAGAAAGCCTTGTTAGCGTTGCTTAAGGGGTTAGTATCCTTAATAAATTTGCTCAGTATTGTGTATTTTCGTTCTCTTTCTTTAATAAGTACACTATAAGATCATAACTAAGTACTTACAAGTTCAGTTATTTGTTTGTTAAATAAGCTTTTAAGGAATAATTAAGATTTGATTGTCAATTTATTAGCAGTTGCTCCATGATCTGAGCATAATATAATGTGTGAAACATACATTTTTAAAACTAACTTGATTGTATTCTATGCTTTAAAGTGCGTTTTTTTTTGTTTTTCATTTGTAATCCACCGAAAAAGGTTCCTTTCTGTACTTCTCGAAACTTGAAATCTCGACGCGCATTTTAAATTGCTACTACAGACAAACGAAAGGGAGCACAAAGAAACTAAAGATGGCAAATCACGAGGGAATACACATAGATTCAATTAGTGACCTGAGTATCTAGTAAAAATAATAGCTGGTGGAAATANGAGGGAATACACATAGATTCAATTAGTGACCTGAGTATCTAGTAAAAATAATAGCTGGTGGAAATATAACAGCAATACAGGTTTTTAGCAAAAAAGGCTAGTGGAAAGTGGTGCCCTCCTCACTCTGTGGCCACTGTCCGAACTCGGTGAAGGCCTTGCGTGTAAGCATTCCCGAGGGGGTGGCAAACAGCGAGAACGAGTTTCGGTATTCTGAAGGTGGGGAGGTTATGATGGGGGAGAGGGTGGGTAGCAGTTCTCGGAAATGTAACAACTCTATCCAGCCCTTCTTCTCTATACATCAATTCCATGAAGGCCTTGCGTGTAAGCATTCCCGAGGGGGTGGCAAACAGCGAGAACGAGTTTCGGTATTCTGAAGGTGGGGAGGTTATGATGGGGGAGAGGGTGGGTAGCAGTTCTCGGAAATGTAACAACTCTATCCAGCCCTTCTTCTCTATACATCAATTCCATGAAGGCCTTGCGTGTAAGCATTCCCGAGGGGGTGGCAAACAGCGAGAACGAGTTTCGGTATTCTGAAGGTGGGGAGGTTATGATGGGGGAGAGGGTGGGTAGCAGTTCTCGGAAATGTAACAACTCTATCCAGCCCTTCTTCTCTATACATCAATTCCGCGGGAAGGAATTGCACTATATATAATTTTTTTTTTGTTAGGATTATGAAAATTTTTGTATTTTCATTTTTTCATTTTGCATTTGCATTTCACAGAGCATTTTCATTCCTAAAAGACAATCTCAAAAGTTCAAAGCATAGCAATTATTTTTCCAAACAAAAATAAACTTTTAATATTCTAAACGTACGAGTATGTAGATGTACTTTTCAACTTCTCCCATGAACAAAAAATCTTAAATAGCTATCTGAACCCAGTATTCTTATATAACAAGTGGTGTTACAGATTACTAGAATTGCAACAAAAAATATAGGTAATTGGAGCGAATAAAACTATGCCGAATGAAGTCAAAGATTGATTCGGAGTTGTGCGTCGATTCGCTGCCGACACATGCAACACTGTTTATACATGTTCGTCAAGTACACAGCACTGGTTTTGGAAAACATAATTTTTGGTTAGGCGTAAATTTTACGCAGTCTATGTTTTTGTCATATGAATTGAACAGCAAAGTGGTTGCAATTTTTTTTTACACATCCGGTCACATACTGCGCACAAATACAGCACAGACTGAACTATTCCTACAAAAGAGATCGGCAAGCAGTATCTAATAATACGATTAATTTTTGCGTACCTTGTACATAAGTTTATTATAGATATTGATGACGTATAATGCATGCTTTTAATGAAAAACCTCAGAGATACAGCGAGTGTGCAATGGTTGTAATAAATAATCAGTAAGGCTCTTCAATACAGCTAAATAAAAAAAAACATGCAGGCTGATGTCGGTTGTGTAACGACAGTTGCCTTTTACTTTTTTCATCACCGCCAAATAGCAATTTTTTTTTAACTTATTTTTATTTTTAAAATAAAATGACTGATAGCCTTATTTAAACAATAAAAACCAAATAGAGTTGTTTATTTTTTAGTTTCAAACTCAATCGGATAAAATAAGTAATTTTATGTATGTAAACAATTTATAATTATTTAAAAACATTCAAAAATGTTGTTTTGTTATATTTATTAGGAAAGTCCAAACGATAGAATGGTAACGATGTTTCTTTGTTCCATTTATGTTTTTGTAATATTTCAATCACATATTTTTGTGTAAGTATTATGCACTCATAAATTTCAACAATGTAAAACGCTTATAGATTTACTCAAAAGTTTTTTTTTCCCCCTATTCATCAGGTGCTTTGCAAAACTGTCTATAAATGGAAATCCACGAGCTTTGTTTTTTAATACGTTTGTGGAATTCTTCGAAGGCATTTTTCTTAGGTTGTAAATCTGTAAACATTGCCAAGCCCATGAGGGTGTTATCTCACAGCTAGGGCAAATAACCGCATGTGTGCATTGGCTGACTGACAGCGTAGTACGGCGACGCAGCGGTACCGGAGACACGTGTGCACAGACACTGCTTCATCTCATCATATAGCCAACGATGCTGTCGTGTACCAAGCGGAGGTAGTTGCAACGGTGCAGATTGATTTAGGGTTGCGTGTTATTGCATAATCGTGAATTTCGTTTAAAAAAAATGCCTAAGACTAGAACCAAGAAGAAAACAAAACCAAAGGCTCTTTACATAATAAAAGGCTTCAAGCATATAAAATCGAGAAGAGCACATCGATTGAAAGGTATGTAGCTATTAAAATTCAATTCCTTGGATTACCGTGACATCCTTTCCACTATGGCAATGTAAGTATTATAAAAATAAATAGGCCAACTCAGTCGTCCATAAATAAAGCTAATCATTATGCCGTATACGTACGTTAATAGTATACTTCGGAAAAGAGGTTTTTGTGACCGTAAATATGCTTATAAACAATGTAAAGGTTTTTTTTACCGCATAGAATTGATTTTTATAACAAATACTGATACACCACAGGCTGAAAATCTTGGAACTGTTTTGGCTAAGTATTACTCCCATTCACATGCTGTTTAGAATAAAAATAGTTTCGATTTATAAATGGGCGTGTTCTAATATTTATATCGGTAATTACGGCATGTATTTCATATTATAATATTCATGACATGTATGTACGTTCAGTTTTTAAATGCGTTTTAAATATATTGTTTTAGGAATGAGTATGGGTCTTGGAATGTAATACCTGTTAGTCAGACGAGTAGGCCCTCAGCCGAGATGCTCCTACTTTCAAAACCTATTCGAGGCGTCAACAAAGAAACGTTACACCTCCAAGAGCTCCTACGCCTCCATGTGAAGGTTTAATGGACTGGTAAGAATTTTCTTCTGGTGGGGGAGGAAGGTGGAGGAGGAAGGTGGAGGAGGAAGGAGGAAGGTGGAGGAAGAAACAATAATTTCAGAAAAAAATGTCTCCCTATTTAAAACGAAATACGTAACTTGTTTGCATCGTTCCTGTTAACTTCTTGTTTTGTTTTATTATTCTTAAATTTAAATATTTTTACTGTGCCGAAGAGTTTAAACTATTTTTGTCAGAGTTTGTACCGATGAACATCTTCAGTACCACCCAAAGTAAAAGGGACTTGCATAATTACGTTGCATGAATATAGACAAACTTTAAATGCATACTTGACATAGAGCAAACCATGGTGTTTTTAAAGTAATATTCGTCCATAGTGTTTCTTTTCGGCGTTTAATGTTGTGCAATCCATTTTTTTGCCGTGAGGAATATATTTCCGATCTTCTTGTTGAATCCAGCACCAGTGACCCTTCCAAAGTAGTCCGAATTGAAGGACGCCGAATTGTTGATCTTATGTATTTCACCAGACAGTGCGATAAACTGACAAGAAATGTACAGGAGGACAATACACACTCATCAGCTGCTTCGCGCACAAATGTCTCATGTGTGATGGAACCAGAAATATCTACACTGATCCTCCTGAAAAGAAATAACTGAATACTGCATTGTGGGGGGGCGGGGCTACAGCTGCTGGCATTGGACAGACTCAAGCTGAGGAAATGTTCTCTGTTATGAACATTCCAGTAATGGCCGGACGACACTTCACCCGCCACGAGAACAAAGTGGAAGAGGCAAGTCTCCTTTCATTTTACTGTTATATAATTCTTCCCTATTTTCGGAGAAATGCTGTGTTCAACCGTGAAACCAAATTGCTGTTAAACTCAAAGCAGGAAATATTTGTGGACAGATACAATTAATCTTTAAACAGCAATGATTAAGTATTGTAATACTTACTCTCGTTTAAATTTTAAATTTTATTTTATTTCCTTACTCGCATTATTTTAATCATAAGTTTTTTCCTTTCCATTTTACAATTTAAGTGTGAAATCTAACCAGATAATGCTAAGCCACTTTATCTTGCATTTGTAAGTGACAAATATCAACAAGCCGAGCAACATTAAAAGTGAGCATTTATTAATACTTAGCCTAAATTTTTTCTGTTTTTTTTTTATAAGAAACGTGGTTATAACACGTTGTCAAAATTTGTATACAGAAGATGTAAAGACTTTTAGGTTGAGATATATTTTCTTGCAGGTATGGAAACAAAAACATATACAAAAATGTCAGCGGCTGTAGAAGAAGAGAAAAGTCTGGCACTCGAAAACGGTGACGTGGAGGAAGGATATCCTTTCATAGCGGGCATTGTTGGTGGAGCTTGGTGCAAGAGAAGTTATGGTCACGAATATTCTGCAAGTGCTGTAACGGTAAGCGTGAATGACATAATAACGCAAATAAAAGATTTACGTCTACCTTTGCCGGTGTAAAAGGACAACTGTACTTCGGAGAAAACGGTGGGGAAACATAAATGATGCTGATCTGTCATAATTTCTTGGCGCGGAAATTTTTATATTTACCAAATGACATATTTTTTGAAGTAGTCTGTGGTTTAATCAAAGAGACCGGCGTACCGCGCCTTACGTAATTATACAAATGTTTGAAACAGCGGCTTACTCCGTTTATTTACCAACCATATTGTCTTTATTATTGTTCACTCCCTACTGTGTAAACTTAATTTTTTACTTAGAATAATGGGGGAAAAGGTTTATATTTTGTATAGAAAACTATGTTTTAATTTTTCATCCCAAATTGACAACTGTTTCATAAGCTGTTTATAGGCTTAAAGTAAAAATAGCTGTTGGATGGGCGAGCGAGACAGAGTTATCCTGAGGAAACCCTACAAGTTTTCCAGATATGGAAGTCCAGCTAATGCATTCGTGGCAGTAGCTATGCGACCATCTCTTTCCCAGGACAAACATTTTAGAACTATCGAATAATAGCGAGGTTAATTACGGAATCCTTAAAGAGTTGTCATTGGGAAAACAAAATTTTTGAATTTGTTCGCGATTATTTGAGATTCAAAGAGCCTAAAAGACATAATTTGACCAAAAATTTATTTTAATTTACTACCTTGCGGATAGCAGCTCACTAAGTGACGTCATATATTAGTCAAATGTCTACGTGTAGCGAACACAATAAATGTTATAATTAATTTCGAAAATGTTTCATGTAATTAAAAATATGCAGATACGTAGCAGGAAAGTAGTTTAGATACTTAATTAAAAAAATATATCTAAAACGTGTAAATAAATACATAGCATTTTCGGTATTCGAGTCAAGTGTCTCGTGACCCGTAGCTGCCACAATGACTTTGCTCATAGAGGCCGCTAATGTCCGGCCCTGAGTCTTCAAATAGGTATTAGGTATAATGGTACATTTCTGTGTTGACATGGCTAACTTGTAGGCCTGAAGAGCTAATGTGGACATGACTTAGAGATGCAGACGTTCAATGGCAGTCCGGTGAGCTTGGCCTTTCAGAATGATCCATTACGATACAGCCGCCATTCTAGTTTACATTCACCTTTGACGTAGTAATTAGATGTTCACTCGAAAATTACAACTAATAAATGAATAAGTAATTGTACACAGCAGTTATATCGATGATCCTATTTTAACTTTGGTGTGCGCTATAATAATATCAACGATCCTGTGGTTCTCAAAGATCAACTGCCTACCCCGGTACCGTACAGCTTCCGTTGTTTTAAACAATGTATGAATAATGAGAAAGTCTTTATGAAAATGCTTTATCGCAAGACAACTTGGCAATTTTATCATAAAAACTTACTATTTAGTAGAGAAGTTGCACAAAAGTTTGAAGAAAATTAATAACATTCGTTTCGCGGGCCCCTAGTGGTCCGTTGACCACAGTTTTAGGACCGCTCCGCTGTTTTAGGAAAAAAAAAGGTGGAATGCAAAGGCTATTCGTACGTTACTGAGTAAAAAAGTTTCATATATTTAAAATTATTACACTTCCCTTCGAACTGCATGTGTAGAGTTAATAAGCTGGAGTAACTTTTAAATGATGTTCGAAAATGTTTTTAAATTATTTATTCTTTCAATTGATTACATTATTTACAAAAAATTTTCCCCCAGTGAGTTACATTAATGCCCAATAATTTTAGGGTGTATAAAAATAATTATAAATATAATAAAATAAAAATTAATTTTATTTTGCTATTTTGGAAATTATGTAGGGAAGAGTTCAAACCTTGTCTCAATCGTTCAAACATTTGGCTGTGGTGTTCACGCAATCAGTATATACAGCCATTTTACCGAGATAGTACAGCGAGAGCAACATAAATGCATGTTGTCTATTTCTTTAATTTATTAACCCGTGGCCGACTACACTGCGTCGTAATACCCTCGCTTGGAAGTAGTGATATTCACAGCTGCTGATGTTCTTTTTACACAATGATAGAAATGTGTAAACTACTGTAAAGTAAATCAAGCGTTGAAGCAGGCTAATGATGCCAAAACAAGGTTGAAACAGTCTGTTGCCAATTCAATTTGTTTTAGATTACGTAATTTTTTCTCGGTGATAAAATCTAAGCTACAATCGCCTTTAAACACAGTTTGGCATATAATGCATTTTCCACCAGCCTCTAGAGACATTGGACTTAATGGAAATAACTTGTCAATAACGGTTGAAAATTTTGACATCTACTTCTGCATGGTCACCAAAGCAGGATATGTATGTGACTACCTGCTATAATTACAACGCAATTTGTTGCTATAGTTTGTATTTCTCTGGTGGCAAAAAAGCCGCCAAAGATTTTTTATTCAGTCTATAATTGTTTATTTATTTATATATTTGAGGTAAAATATCATAAAAGTTAGATAACATGTTTTTTCCCCAGACTTGCGTTATTGGCGGGAAAACAGGGAAGATTCTTTACTTGGGTGTTAAGAACCAATTGGGTTACGTGGTTCCATGACATCAGAGTCTTCCCAATCAAAACAACACACGTGCTACCAAAATTATTCTGGTTCATCATCCGGGATGGAGCAAACTATTGTTGTGGAAGGACTTTAGCATTTGTTTTCTGAACATGGTGTATGGGTGGAGTTCCTAACAGGTGACGGAGACTCCTGTGTTTTTGCGAGAGCTAGGGAGATTGCTCCTTTTGGAGACAAAATTAAGAAACATTTAGAGTGCAAATCACATCGTGCGAGGGTACACCTCGAAATTGCACACTCTAGCCTCAAAGACCACTTTTGACTTAGAGGGGTGAAAAATAATTAGACATTACATTCCTCGCCTCACAGCTGCAGTTCGTGGAGCCATTATAAATCGGAAGAAAATGTTGACAAGCTTCGGAAAGATCTACGAATCGGCCTCCGCCATGTTTTCGGTGACCATTTCTCCTGTTGTGCATCATACTGCTCTCGACAAGATGAAACTGTAGATAAGGTGCCGTACTTAGAGAAGGCGAAATTAATGGATGATATGCTTATGTTGCTAGATACCATTGTCAGAAAGGCAGATTGTCTCGTTCTGAACAAAACGACAAATGTAGCTGAAAACCTAAACCCTTTAATTTGCAAACTGACAGGTGGCAAAAGAGTTGATCATGCAAAAGGGTCATCATACAGGCAACGCTGCTATGGGGCTGCTCTAGCACACACGGGTGGACCATCTTGTATGATAAGTCCTTGGGAAAGCATGACTGGAAACAGTCCAGGAAATATTTGTAAGAAAATCTGTGCGAAGCGAGAAAGGCATCGGTCATCTAAAAGACTAAATTTTTGTGACGAAGGAAAAATACCAACGCAAAAAAAAAAAGAGAAAGCTCGACGAAACAACTGGTGACATTGAGTATGGTCCAAATGCTGCAAAACCTGATTTAACTCCCAATGATCTTCAAAGCCAGATGAACACAATTTTAGGGAAGCTGCAGGAAGAAACTGGTTCTCTGACGCTATGTTCCACATTAGAACGAGCTACCGTTGGGCAGCGTGAGAATCCACTGTGGATGGAGGCAAGACAGCAGAGAGTAACTGCATCACGATTCGGGGTTATCTGTTGTATGAGGAATGTTACATCTTGCTACAATATTGTAAAAATTATTGTTTGTGCAACCGAACTCTATTCACCAGCTATTATTTACGGTCGAGTTCACGAAAAAAAACCCATATCCGCCTACGAGAAAGAGAAGCAGACAACTGTGGCACCTTGTGGCGTTTTTGTTCACCCTATGTACCATACCTTGGTTGCTCCAAATGGAATTTTGGAGAAAGATGGCATTGCTGAGGTAAAGTGTGTACCATCTGTAGGAAGCATGTCCATTCGTGAAGCAGTAAAATGGCATAATCTCTGCACATAAATACAAAATTGGAAGTTGCAACTTAAAAAAATCACATCGGTACAGATACCAAATACAAGGGCAACTCCAAATATCGCACAGAAAATGTTGTGACTTGGTAATATATTGCGATAGTGGAATTGAAGTAATAAGGCAAGAAAGAGAAGACGAGTTTTGGGAAAAACTGATGTTACCAAAACTGCAGAGGTTTTATATAGAGTGCCTGTTGCCGTAATTAGCGGACAGTCGTGCCAGAAGAGGAGTGCGGGTCCGAGAGCCGCAGCATAGACTGCAAGCTCAGGCAGCTGCAGGAAAACAACAAGTAACAGTTGAAAATGGCACATTGTAAATAGTGTTTTTTTTGTCATCTACGCAAAATAGTCTGTCACTTATTACAATTGAAATAATCTTAGTAATTAAAATGTAAACAATATTGTTTATAAAGCGCTTGTATTGTGTTCTTTAAATGGTGTTGAAAATATCGCATTATAATCGACGCATATTGTTATTAATGCTGTAAAACCACTGCCTTGGCCAAAATAAATGTTAAAAAATAAACCAAAATGTTATTATGTATACGTGTGTGTATATGTATATAATATACATGTATACATATATATCTATTTTTTTATTGTGTAGTCCTTCGTCTGCTTTTCCCCTGTTTTCATATTTTCCTCCGTGTATATTTCATTTTCATGTTTGTGACATTTATATTACATATTATTAGTACTCGCCTTTCAAATGCAAATCTCACGCTGGTGGTACATGCGTAGTCATTCACTTGAACTCGTACGAACACACGTTCACAATTAAATCACAAATAATGTGGCTGTGTCGAAGTCTCTAAAGTTCCCGTTAGAGTATGGTCAATGTCAAAATCTGCCGTACAGTTCAAATGAATCATTTACCAGACACGTACATCGATCGTTTCTGTAAACCCTGGGGAAAATAATGTGTTGGATATTTTCAATACATACTACACTACACGAGCATAAAATTTTATATTAAAAATTCGGACTTTGGTTAGCTCGAAATTGAAATTTGGATCTGGAAAAATAGCAACTTACCTCGTAGCCTTTTTTTGGTTCCGTGACCATATTTTATTAGTTATACTCACTTTGTATGTAGTAGATTTATCTACTCGCATGCTGACACAGTTGCCCTGTTTTGGCAATCATTTCTGTTCGCCCAACCGGGATTTGACTGAGTAAAGCCACTTATAAAACTGATACGGAACAGGAGTGAAATTATGAACACGTACATCGGAGTTGAACTGCAAACAAGTACGTAACATAACACAATAAGCGCAGCTGTTACAAGCTGCGCTTATTGTGCAACAGAGAAACATCGAAATCAAAATCGGGAGTTGTATTTTAAATTGTTATTTTATTGGCAGTTTATTGAAATAAATAGTAAGATTTATCACAATAGCAAAAAATCATAGTCGACATATTATAATTACTGTACGGAAAACGATATTGTAACAGTGATGTTTTCATGTTTATCGCTCGTCCTTTGTTCCATACTTCAACCAATCGCCTGACTGGATCGAGTGCTGGCCACACACCATCCGCTATCCTAGTTTACTCTACATTCGCCTATGTTTACGCCTTGGTGACTGTCGAAAACTCTAATATAAAAGGGCATTTGCTGTAGGTCGGCCTATTGTTCCGTGTTTGCTTCGTGTTGTCTCGAATGGTGACTCCAGTACCGATACGTGTGACCTGAAATAGTTGTTTGAACAGAGTGAGTATTTTTTGTATTGCCATAATTTACTTCAAATTGCTACATTCGACATATTACAGGCGATACTATTGAAAAACATATGCGCCAATGCAAGAAGAGCATCTCTTTAAAAAAAATGCATATATTATAATCCGTTAAAGCCACGTTTACACCACGCCGTAATGTAACTATATCATGATATTTAGTTTATTTTGTAACGTCATTTATGACAGTCTCAATGATGTCAAACATTAGTTCTTAATTACTTTATCGTTAGAACACATTTCGGCATGTAAGCGTTTTCTAAGTTAGGCTATAACTTATTTATTTTACCATTATTATTTTGTTAACAATGCTGCCTACTTGACGATCCAAAAATATTAAAATTTACTTCTGATGATATCTGGTTTTATATTATATACATCAGTGTTGTCAAAACAGATTTTACACATTGTTTGATAGACGCAGTCACACTGTGACAATAAGCTCTCAAATGTGTTTAAAAATAAGTTAGCAATGCAGCCAACATGAATTTATAAGGAGTTTTAATATTCACATACTTCGCAGCTATACTGTCCTTTTTTGGAACTACGGTACTTGGAGACTAGACAAACTCGTGATATTGAATCATGTTTATACATTTTTTTTTACAATAAATATTGTGTTTAGTGCCTGCCATCTGAAGGAACGGGGTCGCGACCCACTAGTTGGTAACCTTCGTAAGTTCAGCTATCGTATCGCGGTGGGCAGCGGTCGTGCCTCCGAGGTACTGGCAGCACAGTGGTCTGCAGCCATCATTATTGTAGCCTGTGGCAAACACCAGAGGCCTTCTTTGCATGGTGGGTATACTACCCGCGTCTTATAGAGGCTGGGCTACTAAATAAGGGCGGCACGCCCGTCGGTCCCGCTTTTGCCCAGACCATTTCCTGTTCTTAGTTTCATTTCGTTCGTTAGGTAACGGGAGATGTAGACGAACGTATCCAACGAACCACCACAGGGTCCTCTGGGCGATGGGCTGATACAATCGTGTGGAGTACACCGGGCTGGCCCCGATGAAGGAGAATAACAGTAATTTGTTTACATCCTAGATCTGGTTTTCATTAATTAATTGAATTATACACGCATTACCTCGGTACCCATAGTGTAATTCTGCTCGTTAGTCGATTCACTCGTATTCCGTTAGCATGGTCGCAGCGCCCTCTCTATCAGTTCACTCCCTGAACTAACGTGTGTGTTGGCTTGGAAATGTTGTTGGAAATCTAAAAAAAAAAATTATTTTGCGGCTAAAACTTATTTTGTGCGACATGAAGTCTAGTTCTGTGTTCCTTATACAAGGACATTTGTAAATTATTAAATTTTTACTTTTCTACATTTAAAATAAATCTTCCATGTTTAGTTTGCTCCTGTGTATTGGATTATTTTGCTAATGGCCACTTGCCAACTTGAGCATACCTCCCGTTGAAGACCTGTAGACGTCTGCGAGTATTCACGCTAACACCCCCCAGTTGGGTTTGATTAGTTCCTCGCATTGTAATTAAATGTTTAGTACACAGGCTACGTTCCCCAATCGGGTGTTGCCCTAAGCAACCTTAAATACAATTTCTTATTAAGGTGATAATTCACTACCTGTTTAAAATAAAAATGTAAAGTTCAAATGAAAATAACAACATTTTATCATTTCTGATATTATAATGCCGTTACTGGCCCATATATAAGAATTTGAAAATATACACTTATGCAGTTTGACAATAAACAGGGGTACTTCGCTAACAGCGTCATATTACCAATTTAAAACCTTGGGTAAATAATTGTGTCATTAAGGTATAGTATGAGTAATGGTTTTAAAAAACTTAGCTTAATTAGCTTTATTTACAATTTTTCTAATATGAAAAACTCAAAGGAAACAAAGTACTGAAAACGTCTCGTTAAAGAAACAAGGCCGTGGGCCACAGCTGTCTGAATGTGTTTTGTTTGACGATAGCTCATCGCTCCCCGCAACGGACAATAAAAAAACGCAATTTAGCTTGATTTCATGCTCTTCATTTTTTATAATATAACTTAGAAAGGAAGATTTAGATAGAACACAATTCACTAATTGTAATCAACCACACCGGTGACTCAACTAGGTGTAGCAGCATGGCCAGTCCTTCCTGAAGTAAGACTTATCACAACTCATAGAGACAAGGATGGAAATGCAGGTAAGCGTGGTACGAAGTAATGAAAGCTATTTGTATTGTCCCCAGGTTTCAGCGGCATTCCCGGGGTTCGCTTTCCGTTATAATCTACCAGCAGGCGTGAAAGTGAGGGGGGGGGGAAGCATGTTTAGCTGTCGCCATCTCTCGTCGGAAGGCGGAACTAGCTCAAGAGTTTCTCCAGCTTCACTTCCAAATCTCGACAACAGGAGCTACGCTAACGAATTCTACCTGTGGCCACTCATGGGTCGCTTGACCTTAAATAGCTCGGTCGTTAATCTCTTCATGAGTATGTGGGATTAAATTCGCATCCCTCCATGAGATTTTTTTTAATGTTACCATGTGTCATGGGAAAGTGTAATATTTACATAATTTAACTTTTGTAAACTGATTTTGCATTAAAAATACATTTTCGATACATTGTACTCTTTTTTTATGTTTGCGTGTTTTTTAAACATTAGATAAAATAAATTTTAATAAATTAATTCTAATTATATATTATTGCATTGTTTGCTAGATGTCTGACCGTTTGACGATTGATTTGACAGAGTGAGCCAGCTGCCTGAGTTCGGGGGGGGGGAGGTGGTGGGCAGCGCGAAGGAGCTGCTCGACACTCTAAGTGATGGGTAGAAGTTTGATAGAGTAGGCGGTTGGAATGGGCAGAGCAAGGCGAGGAGGTCTAATGTTATATATTACTCGATTTTTTTATTATTTTTTGTAATTCNGGTTGGAATGGGCAGAGCAAGGCGAGGAGGTCTAATGTTATATATTACTCGATTTTTTTATTATTTTTTGTAATTCATTCCGCGTATGGTATATTACATCTTTGGATAATACAAATCCAAAGTAGCTTACCGATATGTTTATCAAATTTTATTAAAATATTTTTCTTTAAAAACTTTCTTTTATGAAAATCATTTCTAGGTTTACGGGTCTCTGGAATGGCCTTCCGTTGTCACCAGTCNGGGGGGGGGGGGGGGGGGGGGGGTGTGATCGAGGCCACCGGCCGCGCCTCTGACGTCATCGCGGCAGACTTCTGCCTCCTATCCCGGATACCGTTGTCGCAGAACAAAGGTGGCCTATCTACTAGCGTGAATATATCATATAGTCCATTGCACTTGCAGTTATTTTGGTTTTGTTACTGGAATTACAATTCTGGTGCACAAGGTATTAACTTTGTTCAGTTTGGGATTTGTACGAAATATATGTATAAAAATTATAAAATTCCTACAATTTCTTTTCTACTTCTTTTGCAATTGTCATACATTTTTCAGGCTTTTACCTCAATTCACAACGATAAATATGTAATGTGCTAAAAATGTAGCGACTTAATGTGTGCTAATGTTAGAGCTAGTGATTTTTCTGAGTGCAGGATGGCTTCCAATACGCTGTGTGGACTCGTACAGGTTTCTCTCGTTACTGGCCGATGAGACCACAGTCAAGTAGCTACTACTTGACTACTGGCAGGATGCCTTCCAATAGGCTGTGTGGACTCGTACAGGTTTCTCTCGTTACTGGCCTGTGTGACCACAGTCAAGTAGCTACTTCTTGGCTACTGGCAGGGTGGCTTCCAATATGCTGTGTGGATTCGTACAGGTTTCTCTCGTTACTGGCCGATGTGACCACAGTCAAGTAGCTACTACTTGACTACTGGCAGGATGGCTTCCAATACGCTGTGTGGACTCGTACAGGTTTCTCTCGTTACTGGCCGATGAGACCACAGTCAAGTAGCTACTACTTGACTACTGGCAGGATGCCTTCCAATAGGCTGTGTGGACTCGTACAGGTTTCTCTCGTTACTGGCCTGTGTGACCACAGTCAAGTAGCTACTTCTTGGCTACTGGCAGGGTGGCTTCCAATATGCTGTGTGGATTCGTACAGGTTTCTCTCGTTACTGGCCGATGTGACCACAGTCAAGTAGCTACTACTTGTATACTGGCAGGATGGCTTCCAATACGCTGTGTGGACTCGTACAGGCTTCTCTCGTTACTGGCCGATACGTCTTCAGTCAAGTTGTTACTACTTGACTACTGGCAGGATGGCTTCCAATATGCTGTGTGGACACATACAGGTTTCTCTCGTGTCTGGCCGATGCGTCTTCAGTCAAGTTGTTACTACTTGACTACTGGCAGGATGGCTTCCAATATGCTGTGTGGACTCTTACAGGTTTCTCTCGTTATTGGCCGATGTGACCACAGTCAAGTAGCTACTACTTGACTACTGGCAGGATGGCTTCCAATATGCTGTGTGGACTCTTACAGGTTTCTCTCGTTACAGGCCGATGTGACCACAGTCATGTAGCTACTAATTGACTACTGGCAGGATGGCTTCTAATACGCTGTGTGGACTCATACAGGTTTCTCTCGTTACAGGCCGATGTGACCNGTTGGAATGGGCAGAGCAAGGCGAGGAGGTCTAATGTTATATATTACTCGATTTTTTTATTATTTTTTGTAATTCTTTCCGCTTATGGTATATTACATCTTTGGATAATAAAATTCCAAAGTGGCAAGCCAATATGTTTAAAAAAAATTTGCAATATGTTTTATTTAAAAAAAATATTAAAATCATTTTTATGGTTACGGGTCGCTGGAATGACCGACCGTTGAACCAGGGGGGGGGGAGGGGTGATCGAGGCCGCCAGCCGCGCCTGTGACGTCATCGCGGCAAACTCCTGCCTCCTATCCCGCCTCCCGTTCTCCCAGAACCAAGATTACCTATCTACTCACGCATATTACATAAAATATTCTTCAAACAACTAACTAATTAGTACAAGCTTATAGATAACATAAAATTTATGCTCTGCCGTTATCGACGCTGACAGTTATTTTCTAACAGGCGGCAAAAGTACAACTACTGCATTGGTACATAGGAAATAAGTGCACAGAATCAATGTATTCTCTTTGAATCACTTCATTTCGTTGGTTCACAAAATCACGTTTCGTAATTCTGCAGTATTTACTCACTTCCATAAGCGAAGCACTTGTTTTTACAACGATAGGATGTTTGTATTGTTGCCAAGATTCCCTAAACATATAACATCACGCCAGTCTTCAGTTCTGGGGAATCCCTACCGTTCCAACGGCCACGAAAGACTTGCTGCCAAATCCTGAACTAAAAAAAATAAGAAGTTTTACAAGAATGTTGCTAGCTGTTTCTAACGTAAAATGAATGCACTTAGGCAGGATCAAGATGACATTGTTTTCTTTGCACTATACACAACTAATTGTTTTTTTACTAAATTTATAAAGTGTGAGATGGATTTTTTTTTTTTACGCTTTGTAGATTTTTTTTTGGCAAATTAATTTCCCAAGTTTTTTTTGCAGAAGTATTAAAAATAAATTCTTGCGTGAGCACGTAAGAATTTTTGCATTGTATATTCATATTACTGGATATGTGCAAATACGTACATTGTGGTTTTTTTTATATTGGGAAAAATAAATAACTCCCTTCTTCCCGTATACTGACAGGCGCGCGTAGATGAAGTAATTAAATAAACACACAAGTCCAAAGGCAGTTCAAACCCTGCATAAAAACAACATCAGTTCTAGAGAATTTCTGTTCGACGATGTTCGTAGTTTTAACCACCTCTTCCACGAACCAAAAAATTATAAAACTAGTGTGGTAGCGTGAATTCGGCGTTCTTTACTTTCTTTGCACCTGGTGCATACTACACTGGAGAACCAAAAAAAACTGGTATAGGCGTGCCATAATAGGCGTGCCATAACAGAGGTATGGAACCAATCAGAGTAACGCGATGCGTTCGGCAGCTCCTTTATAAGACAACACGCGTCTGGCAAAGTTCCTAGATCGGGTACTGCTGCTACAATGGCAGGTTATCAAGATTTAAGTGAGTTTGAACATGGTGTTATAGTCGGCGCACGAGAGATGGGACATAGCATCTCCGAGGTAGTGATAAAATTTGGATGTTCTCGTACGACCATTTCACGAGTGTACCATGAATATCGGGAATCCGGTAAAACATCAAATCTTCGACATCGCTGCGGCCGGAAAAAGATCGTGAACGAACGGGACAAACGACGACTGACGAGAATCATTAAACGTGACAGACGTGCAACCCTTTCTCAAATTGGCGCAGATTGGATTTGTGGACTGCCCTGCAGGATTCATGGTGTGAATTGCCTCCTGCATACCTTCAGACATTAGTCGAGTCCATGCCACGTCGTCTTGCGGCACTTCTGCGTGCTCGCGGGGGCCCTACACGATATTAGGCAGGTGTACCAGTTTTTTTGGCTCTTCAGTGTATTATGATAACGCGCAATATTTAACTCCCGTTTCAATGCCGTTTCAATGCTGAAGCCGAACGAGGTTGCGTGTTGCCAACACTCGCATTAGTAAGGAGCCGGGTTCGATCCCCGGCTCTACTTTCCTCATCTCGCAGTTCAATACTTTTCTGAGATCACCCCAGGCGAATGTTGAGATTGTTCCTGTTCCTCCATACTTAGTTACTTCCCCATCCCGATTGTTTGACAAACAGTTCCCTCTTTAAGTATATTGAGCAGTGAAATTATTTTATCTAGATTTGGAGGGTATTTTATTGTTTCGTTGTATGATATCGATGATAACTCAATAAAACCACCAAATCATTTAAATAATAATACATCTTTTTTCAGCGAAATTAGACAATTTTAACATATAATCTTAATTCATAGAAACTTCAAAAAGTTATTTTATCCCGAAATTTGGTTTCAGTGTGTTTATTGAAGTCACAACTCACAGGAGTGGTATGGTGAAATTTCTTTGAAATCCAACAGTTGGTTGACCTGAGGTATGTGACTGATTTATAATTATTTGGCTTTACATTTTATCTCATAAGTTAAAACTGAAATACGTGTTAACTGCAAAACAAATTTTTAAGAAATATTCTTCATGGCGTTCTAACAACATAAAAACAAATATATACTCTGAGCAGGAACAGAAATAATACATTACTCTATAGAGTAATTATTTCTGTTCCATTTTGTTATCTGTACGAAAAATGTATAAATTTAAAATTGTTATTGACTTCTTTTATTCTTTAAAAAAACGTATTTTTCTTTAATGTCAAAAAAAATTTACACTACCATTTCATAAAACAACGAAAAAAATATAATATGCTAAAATGTAGAAAATAATTGCCATTCTTTGAACACCATTATCCCATTGAGACGCAGTGTGCAGGGTGGTGTATGTGTTGCATAGGAGGGATATATTTGGCCGGCACTGTACACAATGATCTCCTCATGTGGGTAACTGGCTCGTGTTCAGTGCAACTTCCGTACGTTTGTCACTATCATCGGATACCGAACCTAACACTCTTCAGTTGTGATTAAGAAACATGGCGCGTGTCAGCTTAATGACGACGCTGTCAACTCTACTTTGTTGGCTAATGATGCGACCAATATTTTCGTAACGATTTTTTTTTTTGTTGCTATATTGGCAGTTACCGACGTTTGTGATATCACCAGTGACATTGCGAGCACGACGAATTGCACGAAAAGCCAAGGTGATAGCTTTCGGTATGAAACGTTTCGGGTTCGAATCGTGCAAAATAAATGTGTCTCTTTATTTTGGACTAGATCTCTCCATATTTCTTCAGATCTTACTTTACGACGTCATTAAACCAGAAACTCTGGAGCCCACTGCATAGTCTACATAAAGTTATTTGAAAAACATAATTCTTTATTACTCATACTGTTGTCACATCTGTAGCCATAACCGAACGTAAATAATAATAATATATATTTGCATTATAAGATATTGGAACAGAAGTCAGTCTGAATTGTATGAACTTCATAAAATTACTTATTTGAGATGTACCAATGTCGTTACGTTGATTTTTTTTTCTCTACAGGCTGCTTTAAAGATTTTACTGTAATTGTTTTACGGATCCTAATGGCGTAGAACGAATGTTGCTGCTGCTACTATTTCTGTAGTGGTTCGATATGAATAAACATTGATGTCTTTTCGGCAGTTTACAAGGTAACAATTAATATAAAGGTAGTGAAGCAGTATGTAACTATTTGATAAAATAACAAGACATAATTTCTTCTCTGTCGTTGCAGCAAATTTCGATGAACCTTCTCATACGTGGTGAAAAAATAGATAAATCCAAGACGTTAAGTGACGATCCTCAATGCGATGTCGTATGCCAAAACAAGCTTCGAATTTCAGTAACAAGTCTTAAAAGTTCGTTACGAGAATATGTGTTTTGTTTCATTGGTGCTGTAGTGACCCAGATTTTGTTGGAAACGCACACATCAGTGTGTTTCCCCGGACTTGAACCCGGAACTTGGTCCGATGTCAGTATCATCGCCTACCTCCAGCGTTTAGAGCAGGTGTTCTCAAACTGCGGCCCGCGGGCCCATTGTTTGTGGGCGCGCTCGCCGGCTTCAGTAGATACAAGTTACTAAATTCTTCTTTTTAGGGTGTCTGTTACAAAAATAAAAAAGCAGTACATAATACGAATTTATTAAAAGTTAGAGTCACTGATGAAACTAGACGATATTTTTCATTAGTTTATCAGTCAGGTGACTTCTGTACACATGTTTGATGTACTACCTCCACCCGCCATCACCGTATCGAACGAATAAACAAACGACTTGCAAGACGATACACGACACTCTGAATTTTAAATGTCATCGAATTACCTACCTGCTTTTAGTTCACAAATATTATTATGTCAAGTGTCGTAAGTGCGGCCCGCGATGGTCTTAGTTTTTTTAATATGGCCGCCTGTCTGAGTACCAACTCTGGCACATGTCTCTACCTCGCTGTCGCACTAAACTGGCGCGCAGACTTTCCCAACGCTCTTTCAGCAGTATTACTTAATTGTATTACTATTAAGTTGGTAGCAAAGCTCATTGAAGTTTCCTAGGCATTGAATAATAACAACAATATATTAAGATACAGTATACTGAGGACGTTGTTTTAGGCTTCAAAATGTTGTTTGGAATGGTCGCTTGTATTGCATGTTGTGACAGCCACGAGCTGCTTTAATCAACATACAATGTAAGAGGTTATCCACCTTCTGGACTCAGGAGGCGCGGCAGTTGGTTTCTATAGGCAGTTCACGGTTATTTGAGCACTTTTGAAATCAACATATGGAAAATGTCACCTGCATATGGCACAATGACTGGCATGCGGCCAGAGAAGTTAGTAACGACGGAAGGAAAGTAGTTCCATGTCATAACGTTCAATTTAAAATGTTCATTTATAAATACTGAAATGGTATATTTTGATTTATGATATTTTAAAGGCATTTAAGTAATAAGAACTAGCAAATTTTTAATATACTTACTTTCCTAATAATTTCACAGATTTACGTGACTGGCGCATGAATAAAGTGATGAGGCCCATGACAATGTTAATTGTACATATAGCGGAAGAATACATTATGTGCATGCAAGTAGATCCCAAGCAGGACTTTCAAAAGTGCTCAGTTTATCGTGAAGAGTCTAGAAACGCTGTTCGCGGTTAACTGAGCACTTGTAAAAGTCCTGCTTGGGATTTTCTCTTATTCTCATCTTGTATCATTCCGCTCTATGCAAGGTTAATATTACAATGAACAGTCTCACTTAATTCCTGCGTCTTACAAGTGAAAACAGACCATTTTTAGGATTATAAATGTGTTACTGTGCAAATTTGTGCTCATGTTTGAATAAAGCAAGAAACACCGATTTCAGTAACAGTAGCCATAGATTTAAACCTTATATTAGCAAAACTAAATTAGTTCTTAAAACTATATCTGTAAATGCAATGCCAACAACCAGGAGCGCGTATGCAAGTCTGTACTACAGCATGGATGTAGTTAAGAGAAATAGATTTTTTTTAATGTGATTTCAAAATAGTTTAATTTATCGTAAACATTCTTTAAAAGCCCCCTCTCCATAAACAAATCATGTATATTGAATTTTTAAGCTTCGTTAACAACAATATTGCTACGTTCGTATTCCTTTTACTGTCAATTAGTTGGTTATATCACGACTGGCGCACATGTCCGAGTTAACCGTGGGTAGGCATTAAATTGAAGTATAGTCTGTTCACGGAAAACTGAGCATTTTTGTTAGTCCTATTAAGATCTACTTGTATGCAAATCGTATATTATTCCGCAATAAAAGTAATATTGCCTGATATCTTTATTCTTGTGTCAGTCAAGTAAAACTGCGAAATTATTAAAAAAGTCAATTTTTTTCCAATGGTTTATTTTAAAAGTGCTCAATTAACGGTGAAGAGCCTAGATGAGGTAAAATGAATAGAGTAGTGGCATAGGCCATTCACGACTACCTCATACTTTTCTGAAGCACTGCTAAAGTTATTCTTCCAGGATATTCCTCCACCTCATACAAACCGAGTTTCGAAAATTACACCAAAGGGACCGTGCCCAGCATTCGTGTCCACTCGCTTACTAGGATAAATTAGAAATTAAATATTATAATTTGTAGATAAAATATAAATAAAAGTTCAATTTAACCAAATTAAGACACTTTGATGTAATTACAAGTATAAAAAGCTTATAGAGGAAAAAAGCAAACACATCATAGATGGGGTGATTTGTGAACTCACCCCGACCTGGTAGAGCACGGGGGCGGGGAGGGAGGCGCCCGGGCTCAGCGCGAGCAGGCCGCAAGCCAGCATGAGGGCGCGCATGACACCCTCAGCGCACCCTCTCCGTGCCCGTCCGCCGCTCACTGCCTCTCCCGCGCACGCCTCTTACACTTTTCCTCTCAGAATGGCTCGGACCAGTTCGCGGCCCGCGATGGTGGAGGGGGAGGGGGCAGCCCGGCAAAACAACGTCGCCCGCGGCTCGCTCGCTCGCTCGGGAAAAAAAGACAGGCCATCTTCTTATTTTTATTTTTCCACGTGAACACGGCTGCCGTACAACTTGAACACCTGCCTAAACAAATTGTGATCGCGGAACTCACCTTCCCGTCTTACTCTTCTTGTCACCGTCAATCGAGAACATCTGAAAGCCCTGGTTAGCATCTACTTTCCTTCTCATTACATTTCCTTCCGCCAGATGTAAGATAAACGTTGCCGTGGGCCTGATCACTTTAACAATGCGTCATCCAATTGAAACTGCGGAATTTACAGGAACATAAGTGTGTTACAAAAGAGTATAAAACAAAAAAGAATAATAACTTCAGCTGCCATAATATTAAACACTGTACTCGCATTACCATAGACTGGCATACTGTGGGGTTTCCCCTGGGTAGCCGTCTTCTACATGTACCCAACATTGACCTACCCCAACCTACACAACTGTCAAAGTCACATGGTCAACAGCGATGAACGTGGTTGTTTATATCTTAATTTTCAAAAGACAAGCATTTTTATATGAGCATAATACTTTCACCAATTTAAATTTAATCAAACTGCATTGCAAATTTGTTAGAGGAAGTCTTGTTTAGTAATCAGTGTTCTAACCACAAATCCAATCCACGCCGTGTTTGCTAGTTGTGTTGGCAGGCGAGCAGTTGAGTGTTGGGACACGGAGACAGGTTGTGCGCAGCCAGCGAGGTCGCTCTACCTCCTCTGTAGTCTATGGCCATTACAACTCCAGTCTAAAGAATTGCTTTTACTTATTCGCTGCCAATTTAACCATAGGCTGTTCATGGTTAAGGCAGCACTTTTGAGGTCCTAGTTACTTTTTTTCTATCAATCTTTTTAATCCTTTCGCCACTTTTTAAAATAAATATTGCCATGTAAGTAAGAAACTTGAAAATTAACGTCTAAGGCTACAATAAAATAAATTTTTTTACAATTATTCCAAATGAAAGGGGTCAAATAGGGCTCACTTTACCGTGATTAGCCTATAGGTGCCTGCACGCCAGTATGTCATATATATAGCATGTATATGAGCAGTGATATGTTTTCAAAAGTGCTCATTTTACCATGAACAGTCTTTATCTGCTTGATCTCAGCCGCAGGGTGCGGAAAGGTGGAATAGATCTCATACTCGACACAAAATAAATTTTGTCTTAATATATATATATATATATATATAATCATTAAAATAAAGCACTAAAATACTTCAAGACGAGGAGGCGCATACGGAAATACACGGGTTTGAGTACTGGTCCATGATTTTACCGAAATCACTACAGAATGCAGGGACTGTTCATTAACACAGGTCATGGATGACTCCATCCCCGTTCCAGCTTCTTCATGAAACTGGTTTCATCTCTAATAGTCCGTTGTACGTTAACAAACTAAACCTAATTATATAATTGTACAAACATATCCACATTATGATCGATATTTTCCTCGTTTAACTTGGCATTAAGGCCCCACCGCTATGTCAGTGGACAGACACTAGCCTACCACCGCAGGGTACCAGGCTCGATGCCGGGTACCAGTAGGACGGGGAGAAATCTTTCGGACGAGGAACCTCATCTAGAAAATGTGGTGTCACTTACATACTGTGGGGTTACCCCCGCGGTACCCCCTGTACCTCTCACGCTTTCATTCCGCCGCTACTTTGTCAACCCCTGCCATCTCATATTACCACACCTACTACTCCAGCTGGTTGGAGAAACCTCCAGTAGGGCAGCCGGCTTCACTTAGCGCCAGACTCCTCTCATCCATGCTGACCCTGCCTGTGGATGGAACGTTGTGCACATTTCACATTTTCTCCCTCTCCAACACTGTTAGAAAATTTCCCTTCATTTTACGGTTAAGTGGTAGCAAAAACACCTCCAGAGCTCTCCGCAGAATAAAGAACACTTTGCTTTTCCAGTAACAAATTTTCCGTACATTTCAAAGAATTTTTCGTGGATTCAGGAACCTGCCTGTAAATTTGCTTTTTACTTTTATTCTACTTCAATTTTAAATAATAGGGAATACGAAAAAGTTTTGAATATTGTTATGCGAGTGTGTCGTACAGTAAAATACAGTAAAATATTAAAACAGTTAAATCATATTATTCTGTAGTGAAATTTGAATACGAATCAAAAGTTCTAAGTCCGTGGTTCATACCAGTTTCTTATTTAAATTCGTTCGCCGTGACTGTAACCACTTTTAAAATGTAATTTCACCTTCATTGACAATTAGTTCACTGTAATATATATATGTGTGTGTATATACACTGAAGAGTCAAAAAAACTGGTACACCTGCCTCATATTACGTAGGAACCCCGCGAGCACGCAGAAATACCGCAAGACGACGTGGCATGGACTCGACTAATGTCTGAAGGTATGCAGGTTGTTACGCATTGCGCATTGAAAGAGAAAGGTATTTTAGGCCAAACAGAAGTTTCAATACGTACAGGACACCCATAATGAACGCACCGCCGTTATTTCACATTCCACCATATCCTTTCCACCAGCTAGCAATGCCCTATCAACAAGTTTTCCCACAACAACAAAGGAATAGATAGTATCGGCCGTCTAAAATACAAACATTTAGGGAATCAAAAAAACGAGCAGTACAGGATGTAGTTATCCCCCATACNTATTAACTCTTTTATTCTAAACTTAACCCAATTTCCTTATCTTAACCTATCTGTTATATATCCTAAAATAACAAATATAACAAGGTANCAATTTCCTTATCTTAACCTATCTGTTATATATCCTAAAATAACAAATATAACAAGGTACACCATGAATCCTGCAGGGCAGTCCACAAATCCATAAGAGTGCGAGGCGGTGGAAATCTCTTCTGAACAGCACGTTGCAAGGCATCCCAGATATGCGCAATAATGTCCATTTCTGGTGATTTAGGTGGCCAATGGAAGTGTCTAAAGTCAGAAGAGTGTTCCTGGAGCCACTCGGTAGCAACTCTCGACGTGTGGGGTGTCGCATTGTCCTGCTGGAATTGTCACGCCCGTCGGAATACACAATGGACATGAATGGGTGCAGGTAATCGGACAGGATGCTTACGTATCTGTCACCTATCAGAGTCGTATCTAGACGTATCAGGAGTCCCATTTCACGCCAACTGCACACGCCCCATACCATGACAGAGCCTCCACCAGCATGTCATGAAGGGTCCATGGATTCATGAGGATGTCTCCATACCCGTACACGTCCATCCACCCAATACAATTGGAAAAGAGACTCTTAAAACCAGGCAAAGCGTTTCCAGTCATCAACAGTCCAATGGCGGTGTTGGCGGGCCCAGGCGAGGCGTAAAGCTTTGTGTCTTGCAGTCAACAACGGTACACGAGTAGGCCTTCGGCTCCGAAAGCCCATATCAATGATGGTCCGTTGAGTAGTTCGCACGCTGCCACTTGTTGATTCTCGTCAGTCGTCGTTTATCCCGTTCGTTAACGATCTTTTTCCGGCCGCAGCGATGTCGAAGATTTGATGTTTTACGATATTCCCGATATTCACTGTACAGTCGTGAAATGGTCGTACGCGAAATCCAAATTTTATAGCTACCTCGGAGATACTATGTCCCATCTCTCGTGCGCCGACTATAACACCCATGTTCAAACTCACTTAAATCTTGATAACCTACCATTGAAGCAGCAGTAGCCGATCTAGCTGCCGACCGCATCGCGTTACTCTGATTGGTTCCATGCCTCTGTTTTTTGCATACGCACGCCTATGCCAGTATTTTTTTTTTTTTTTTTTTGCTCTCCAGTGTATATAAAAGGAAAAACTGACTGACTGACTGGCTGGCTGGCTGGCGTATCGACGCCCAGGTTCAACTATACTTGGAGGAAACATCCATTATGTAATGTAGGCGGTCACTACAGAGGGAGTTTTTCAAATCTCAACACCTAAAGGGGTGAAATGGGCGGTCAAATATTTACGGGAAAAATTTTTAGATGGTACTATTAACTCATAACCTCGTAAAAGTACTGTAGAAAATAAATAATTAAAGTCAGGTTTTACAGTTTCATAGAAATAACCCTATAGTAAAAGCGTTATATGAACTAGAAACTTCGTAAAAGTATTCTAATAAATAAATAATTCAATTTAGAAATATATAAGCTTAGATCTAAGAACCTACTCATTCGTATTACAGAATTATTACAGTAATATCGCAATTTATCAATATTGAATACATTATCGATATATGGCGCTATCGTTTAGTTTGTGTTTACTACACCGAGATCTAACTAAAGTTCTCCTATGTACCATCGACTTACGTATATTTTTCCGAATTCATCTTGTCGTTTGGAATGATTTTGCTGTTTGTATTTTTATGTTTCATATAACTTCAGTAAATTTTGACAGTTCTCGAAAAGAAGAGCGAAGAGAACGATCTTTGTAACAAATTACTAATCCAATGGCAGACATTGATAGACTGACACCTTCAGCTCAGTGATTTAGGCTTCTATAACTGGGTGCCATTACCAACTGTATTTTCTTTTTGTTATAACCACATAAAATACTAGTTATGGTTCTCTTTATTTTATTGGTGGGGTGGGGAATTCTAGTTTAACGTCTTTCGTGAGACGTGATTGTATTGCGGATCTTCTTATGAGAGAGTGGCGATCGGAACTAATAGTGTTTTGATGACGCAGTGGAAAATTTTGTTCGTACGGAAATAACGTTCAATTTACTATAAAATTAAAGTTTAAACTTCATCGAAAGAACTAAATGCGATAAGTATGTCGCTCTTCTTACCGATACGAGAAATACACAATACATAAATATAGTTGCATTTTTTTATATAATAAACTAAACTAAGAGAGAGTTTATTTAGGCCACGTCCTTATGAAAAAACCCCGGTAGAACAAAATGCAATAAATACGTCACCGTTAACACCGATGTGCAAAATACACAATCTAAACATTTTCAGCAAATTTAACTTCCCACGTAAAAATCGTTTTAAAGTTTCAATAAAATAAATTCGTGTTAAACAAGGATTTTTCAATAGGCCAAATACATTTCAAATACTCTTACAGAAATTTAGGAAAATGTTATTTACAAAACTCACAAACTTACTGTTCACTTCGTAATTCCTGAATACGTGGCGAACTTTAGATAATTACTTCACTAAAATCACATTTTTCAGCCACTGATACGAAATAATTTATTTGCTGATTTATTATATTTACAAAACACTTCAGTTAATTCTTGAAACAAAGATATTTGAACTTCACAACGTAAATACTGTTTCGCTAGCGCTTCGCGATTGCCAAGGGAAATGGCGGACCACAATACACAACAACCCCTTTTACAGAGCGGCAGACACGTGTCGATAATTCATTTCACTAAGGAGACGGTTCCAAAAAGGCACCTACCACGAACTATGTTCAATGAAATACGCAAATATTAAGATAATTAACTGCATATTTAATATTCCGACACTCCCAGCAAGGAACTCTCGCATATACAGTAGATAAATGATGACGAAAGAGAGCTGAATGACAATGGCATTTCACTGGGCGCGGCGGGTAGAGGCCATAGATAAAGGAGACTGGTGGAGATCTTTTACGTAACCGTAATGTTCCTATGCTCAATCATAATATTTATAAAAGTTTTTAAAGTCCTTACTATATAAATAAGAAAAAAACCATAAACAATGTAATTATCATAAAATTTCTACATTATAATTTTTAATGCCGAGGACTATTTTCTTCTGCAATCATCGCAAAGACCGCCAACATAATAACACGCATCCCGCAAAAAACCATCAGTTGACACAGTACTTAGAAAATGGAGGAGTTCACTGTTAACGTGCTGTGTAGGTTGGTCACGACGTCCGTCATATTTACTGAAGTTATATGAAACAGAGAATGTTGATCTGATTCGTTTTTTTGTACCTATATATATTTTTTCTTATTTAAAATTGGTTGTTGAAATGATAAATACTAACGGAGAAATGGTGCGACTAATCGTTGTGACAATAATTAAGGACGGATCTTGCCTATTTCGGTACATTTATTTTTTTTATGTTTGGCACACAAGAAACGGCAATGGGTGTACGTGAACAAATGGTCAATTTTGTGATAAATAACTGGGATGGATTTTCAGTTAATGTCACAATATAGATGACAACTACAGCATACCAAACGAGTATGCCGAAATGATTCAGCCTCCAACATACGGCGTAATGTGTGTGTGTTGGACACAGCAGGGAGAATATATAATTTTTGTTTTTGAAGTTCTTAGAATGTCTAGTAAAACGCCTCCACATTTTACAGACTCTATCAAATGGTCATTTTGTTGTTTCCATCCCTCGTGAGAAACGACGTTCTGTAGTAGCAATCAGTTCTGCACCAAAATTGAATTCTGCGGGGTTAAGAAAATAACCACCCGACATATTGAAGTACCTGGTTCTATATGCTTCTGTATTTTTCCGATTCAGAAGGGATTCACGCTCAGAGAGAAACAGTGTTCGTGCCGCGTATTCCATGGTTTCCAATTACCGTATTTTTTAATTCAAGAGACTGCAGTTTGGCGTCAGCCTCTAAAATGCTTAAGAACAATGTTTACAAAGAAGTATTGTTCAAAGTCTAACTTACATGTTGACACGGCCTGTTACTAGCTAAAATAACTCCAAGTTTAACAGATACAAGTATCTTATTTTTGGACTTGCATTTTCATTTAAAAAATATTGTAAGGAAAACACGAGCTCCACGCGGACAAAGTCGCTGGCCAAAGCTAGTTATCACATAAGAGCGACCTGTGTAAGCGTACAGAAATGCAAACCGACGCCTTGCACGGGGCTATAACCTGGAACCCCACGCACCGTAGGCCGGTGTGTAGCCAAATACGTTACGGACGTTGGCACCGCCCACCTCCGCCTTTCTTCTGAGAAAATAACGTGTAAAGAATCTATTTATGGAAATGTTGCTCATGTAATTTTCTCTGTTTTTCCGAGAAGCTTCATGCAACTTACTCACTATAATTTCTAATCAATGTAAAACCACTGATTCGTAGTGAATTTCAACTACTCGAATAAGTGAAGATGGCTTCACTTAGAATCAGTGGAAAACCACTGACTGTTTCAGTGAAAAAATTTCACTTATTGAATTAGTGACATGAAACAATTTCACTGATTGAATATAAGTGACGGCCAACTGTAGCGGTGAATTAAATATTGTTTTTATATAATTTAGCCAAATAATTACGAGAAATAAACATATTTACGATAGTTTACTAATTAAATTGCCCAATTTACCGTAATTTACAAAAGTAAGAAAACTTCCAGTATTGAACTCGCACACCCACTTCGTTGTATAGTCATCTGAGCTGTCAACTCAAGTTTATAGTAAAGAGGAAAATAAATTACTTATATTTTCTCATCGAAAGCGTGTAGTTTTAAATTGTATGCCCTTACTTTTCGTTTTTGGCTTAATTGGTACCGTTTGGAATGTTAAAACGAATAGTACATATGAGTGCACTGTCTTCACCACACCATATGCAGTTTAAACCTTCAAACAGAGCGCTGTGATGATAACATGAAAACGAAATGAGTTACGTAAAATCGGAATGAAAGACTGAATGTTCATGCTAACTCATAAAATGGTGTCTTGAAAGACGAAACACATTTTAGAAAGTATTTTGTATTGGTTTTATTAGTTTATACGTTGTTATTTCACTTTGTACACGTTGTTTGACGGCCATTTTTAAACACTGTTTAACTGATCCATCTGTCAAAAAACCATTCACTGAAAAACAGTGAAAAAAATGACTGATTAATCAGTGGAAAATGTCACAGAATCAATAAGTGAAGGAAAACTGGCATTTTTTCACTGATTCACAAGTTAGAGACACTGAAGTGAATGTTGAATCAGTCAGATACTTTTAACTGATTGAAACAGTTAAATTCTCACTGATTCATATTTAGAGTGCTTGATGACAAAAGTCACTTGGTGCAATATATCCGCAACTGTATGCAAATTTTTTTTTGTCTCTCTTGTCAACCAATACATTTATTTTTACTTCCAATCTACGTAGTGTAATCTGTGATATTACTCAGAGTTTGTTGTGAAAGGCAAATATGGTATTTTCTTACAATTTGACTTGGCCCATCTAAAACCATACTGCCCCCGGCACATGAGGCCAAGATTGTGAAACTTTGCCTTCTCTGTGCTAAGCCCTGACCAAAAAAATGTTTTTAAAACAATTTTAAACTATTTAGTTTTTTGACGTGTGCTTAGTGACTTACAGTGACAGTGGTACACCTATCCTTGATATTTCATTGTTGTAAAACCATTCATTTGGATATTAAGATGGAGTGTCTTGTGTGTACAATCATCATACAACAGGTACAACAAGCAAAGACAATATATAAATGTGCAACAAAAACCTACACAATCTGAGATTGATGTCGAGGGACTTTGGAGGGGTATCGAGCACATGGGAGCAATTATAGAGTAACTACACTGACGAGCCAAAAAAACTGGTACACCTGCCTAATATCGTGTAGCCACCCCTCCTACCTCCAAGCACGAAAAAGTGCCGCAAGAGGACGTGGTATGGACTCGATTAATGTCTGAAGGTATGCAGGAGGCAATTCACATCATGAATCGTGCAAGACAGTCCACAAATCCAATCTGCGCAAATTTGAGAGAAGGTTGCACGTCTGTCACGTTTAATGATTCTCGTCAGTCATCGTTTGTCTCGTTCTTTCACGATATTTTTCCGGCCGCAGTGATGTCGAAGATGTGATGTTTTACCGGATTCCGATATTCATAGTACACTCGTGAAATTGTCGTACGCGAACATCCAAATGTTATTGCTACCTCAGAGATGCTATGTCCCATCTCTCGTGCGCCGACTATAACACCACGTGCAAACTCACTTAAATCTTTATAACCTGCCATTGTAGCAGCAGTAACCGATCTAGCTGCCAACCGCATCGTGTTACTCTGATTGGTTCCATACCTCTGTTATTTGCATACGCACGCCTATGCCAGTTTTTTTGGTTCTTCAGTGTACATGCGTACCATATGGGCCTTATGTTTAGTGTTGTAGTCCTGATAGAAAGTGAAACAATCCCGCAAGCCTAATTTCTGTGCGCTCGGTGTCAGTTCTTTTCTCAATATGTCCAAATACACATCTTGATCTTTAATACTATCTATGAAACGGAGTTACCCCAACACCCAAAGCTGCCATACAACCCTATACCATCAGGGTGTTTCATCGTCTGCAGAAGATTTATTTCTGCAAGCTCCGTGTTAGGCTTACGCCAGATACTGACCTACCCATCCCATGCAAACACATTGAATTTACTTCCATCGCTAAATCTGACTGTTTTCCATCAGTCGAAAGATGTATCAGCGTGATTTGGAGCAAACTAGAGCTGGAGACGTCTGTTCTTCTTGCTGATGTGTGGTTTATTGCGCGCTACTCGACCATTCAAGTCCCCTCTACGAAGGACTCTCCTCGCTGTTTCTGTTTCCCCAAGACAACTTCTGTTTCCTTGGCAAGTAGCGGTGCACTTAACGCGGGATTCTTCTTCATTTGACGTCGAATCTATCGCTCGTGAATATTTTCTGTAACTACGCTTCTCTTTGTTCTCTACTCTACTGTACTGACGAAAGCGACGAAGGATATTTTGCACAGTAGAATGGTATTGATTCACAATTTAGCCGATCTCACGCAGACGTTTACCCCTTTGGTAATGCAAAGCTTTCTCGCCGCCACAGACGTCTTACCTCTTTCACGTTCCATGTTGATCTACGAAAGCTTACTTGAATGCAATGCTTGCTTTTATGCACAGAAAGAAGGTACATATGGGTCAGAATGCGCAAGCTCGACATGTCACACCTGGTTGTTCTATGGGGAGCATGTATTGGGTAGTGTACCACCTTTACTGTAGTGGTTTAAGTATTTTCCATTTTATGCAGTTATAATCAGCAATAATACGTATACGTATAGACCCTAAAAACCGGATATGTAATGCATTAAATAAACTGGGATACCAGTAATTTTCATTTAGAGGGAATATTCATCTCCAATCTAATGTCAGTTCGTATTAGGTGTACTACTTTCACTGTGAGTCACTGTAGATGATACTGATAAACGTGAATAGTTTATGTGTGCTCCCATTAAATTTATATATTTTAATTAGAGTTTTCTCAGAGTGCTTTTCGGAATCCAGTGCTACAGGTTTCGAGTACCTGTGCATGAGCAACTTGTAGCTTGGACTTAACATATAGCTACTGTTACTCGGTTAACTGCGCACTTGTTAAGGCCCTGCAACAGAAAATTTAAGAATTCAGGAAGTAAACGGTGACGAGTTTCGCGAATTACATAGTCACACACACTAGCTAAATGGCCTCACTGTCCAGCAACATGGCGGAACGTCGTTCAGCAGCCAGTACCTCGACATAAAACTTATCAGACGGCAGTCCATCTAACAGGGAATCTTACTGGATGTGAAACAGCTCGTCAGATACAAGAGCCGTTTTAGACCCTCACGTACTGAATGAGCGAACGAGTACCCACATGTACTTGATAACAACCGCCACACTATTTCGCTTATGCACATGTATTATACCTACATAATCTGAAGACCTGTTTTATTTATCCTTCCAGCCATATGTCTATCATTCCAGCCATATGTATATCCTTCCAGCCATATGTATATCCTTCCAGCCATATGTATATCCTTCCGCCACATGCCAATTGTTTAAAGGCTGTAGAGTAAGCACTTTTGAAACAAACCTTTGAAAAAATTCACTGCCGGTGAATATATATGCCACGGCATATAACATGTGTTATATGCTGGCTCCCAGTTAGAGTTCGTTCGAGGGTTCTTCACACTTTTTTAATCAAATCTTTGAAAAATTACCCTATGTGTGACGTGTTTAGTTACTTCCTAAATATGCCAAGTATCACAAGCGTTCTATACGTATTTTTAGTTAAACTGAAGTTTTACCTATATTTTGTTTATAAAAAATCATGGACACTAGGTGGGCGCTGTTTAACCAATGACGACGTAGAAGCAGCCATGTGCATAAATGTCAATGAGGACTACGTAGAGAAATAGATGGCTCGAGCTTCAATTCGTCCACATCTTTGTGTGACTTGTCAATAAAGTTTCCTGCAAACGGTAGACTAGGGAAACTTATTTTTCGACTAGTCCTCATATTGTATGTAGGGCCACAACAGTAGTGCCAGTGAAGTAACACAAGCACAGTTAAAGAGAGTTAATGGCTGAATGCAGAGGCGGAAGAGAACAGGATGAGAGTTTCACTATGGCTGTGTCTGTCTGTCTCTCTCTCTCTCTTTGGTAAACAAAAGAAAAATACGATAAAGACATCTGAAAGCTTTCATTTGTGTATATATTATGTGCAATCATATATGTGGAGACTAAAGTAATAGTTGTAAACTACCTACCCTGTGCCATGTTTTAAATTTTAAGCACATTTTTATAGAGTAAATTAATTTACCACCAAATACTCTTAGCGAGTGTACAAAATATTGTAGCCCAGGCTTGGTTTTTTCACAGATTTGATCAATTTTTACAGATGTTTATACCAAATGGATAATCAGATTTAAAGGAAATGTGACAAATTTTCTTTATTGTGCCTTTGCACCGACTTTTGTTTACGAACAAAAAATTATCATTATAGACAAGTATGTAATATGGACGCTAGCAACAGAATTTTAATTTGAACTACAACAGAGACAAGTGCCAGCTTTGAAAAGTCGGTAACAATATGTTGAAAAAAGTAGTAAATCTTTGNTTGAAAAAAGTAGTAAAACTTTGAAAAGCATTGAATTTGTAAAGCAAACAAAAACTGACAATATTTTTTTATATATCTGTCCATGTAAGTAAAAAATTTGTGATCTATTTGTAATAAGAAAAAAAGTAGTACATCAGGTGAATGTGTATCAAGTTTGAAAAATGAAGATAAACTTTTATTCTTCCAATAGTCACTTTGACAGTGTATCAACTGTTAACCTTCGACCTAAATGTGAACACAAAGTTGACAGCTGCATTTTTCTCAGCTGTGTTCGCTATTCTGTTATGTTGACAGGATTGGCACAAGGGCCAGGCGACCCTGCATCTGCTCAGGGCGCCATCTCATAAAGGGGTGCCAAATTGGGGTCAAGATTTTCAAAGCTGTTTTAAATGTACCATTTAAAATTCAAATGTACTATGTAAACATCAAATTTTTTTTATTTTGAAATTATGGGTACATCGAACACACAGTTGCATAACAAAAACAGTACAATTTTCTTAATTCATAAAACAAGTATTTTATTCTAGCTGTGAGACAACTTATTTCTCTTTCCCTCAAATCCTCCACTCCATTAACTGCATGTACCAGCACAACGCATCATCCCTTACCTGCCTAGGTCTGCACTTTGTGTTGTGTTAGGGTGTAAATAATCGTCCTCTGAGAGCACATGCTAAAGACCATTTCTTGGTCTATTTATTGAAAAGGAAGTCACTGGCACCCCTGGCATAAGCCACTTTGAACAAATCACTAATTATTTGATTTGTGTGCTGTGGGCCAGGAAAATATGAGACAACTTTCTTGGATTCATCCCAATAGACAGTTTGACAGAAGCTGCCACACACACCCTGTTCAATCATTTTAAATAAATGAATGTATGATTACGCAATATTCATGGGCAAGGAAATGACGATGGGGGCGAACATGAGAGGGGTCTAGAGCCGGATACTTAACAAGAACTCTCAGGCATTTTTTGCACTCTGCGCAACTGTGAAACCCCTTAGAAAAGCACAAGGGACGGTCGGATTGGTGTTGCGAGTCCTTTTCTCTACTGGTCTGGTGAAATTTCCAATGCTTTGTACGAGTTATCAGTCGATTCAAAAACTGATGCATTTGGAAAGAATACTGCATTAAGATTGGCTAGAAAGATGGAAAGTTTTATGTTAGTGTACTGTGTAATTGTGTGGCATATAATTCTCTTCAGAATCAACATGAACTTGTAAAGATAAGATGTCAACATTTCAAACGCAGTTGAAAAAAAAGAAAAACCCCTTTCTTTGAATATATTGACGCTAGGCTGTGTAGGCCCCACAGTTGTGCGCCAATTTAACTTGACGCTATACCGCCACTGTGGAAGACAGTGTGGCTTATAGTGTCATGGTTAATGCCCCCAGGCACAGACTATAATGTGCTTGGAGGTTGAGGGTATTGTAATAATGAAGCCTTTTACTGTTTCATTTGTTAAGGACGAATATATTGTCTTGAGTTTACACAAGTACTACATACATCAGCCCTTCCGAGGTGTGGTACCTAATTTGACTACTCGTATTCACTGGGTGACTTCGTGGTTGAATGGGGCTTCTCTGGGCGACGATTTTTATACTTAACTCAACGGTGAGTGCTGTCAGCTGTGGTGGGTGATCTCTGGCGATGGGCGGCCTTTGGCCAAAGCCTGCGGATGCTGCTGTCTCACTGGACTGCTGTTCTACTGACGTACTGACGTGGCCAGGGGTCCGAACCCCTGACCTAACTCTCTGCTCGGCGGTCTTCGACTCACTCCTCTCCCGGACTGACCTCTCTGCGCGTTACTCATCGACTGTCTCCTACTCTGGGTGGTAGTAATCAACTGACTGATTCCCCACTACTCTCGAAACGGGGTTTTTATGCTTGCCAGCCTTCAGTCTTAATTGTCGGCACGTGGTGCCTTGTGG
>NQII01005301.1:0-23380 GCA_002778355.1 Clitarchus hookeri
CTTTACCAAGGTCAAGGTCGAACGTCAAATGGTGTACTTCGTACAACACACATATATTTATACGTGTTTTACGTTGTTTGCGAAACGTGGGCATTCAGGTGACGCATTGTGACCTTGGCACCGCGGTTCAGTACGTTGTTTACTAGGTCGTTCGGATTTTGAAACCTGTTTCGTAATTTTTGCTACGTGGATTTTTTCGTCTGCCGAAAGCAAAGGACCTTTCAAATTAACCAATAATAACTCCAGGAGGATGTCGTCAGTTTCTGCATAGTATGAGAGCGATAATGGCTTCGTCATGATGGAAGAATTTTACCAGCTGTTGGCGGTGTAAGTAGTCCTAGAAAGAATCAATGGACAACGCCCAGTTGCTGTAGGCCTACGTAGAATTAACGACAAAACCTTGGAAAGTGTTTAGGGGTTTCGTCAACGTTTAACAACTGCCCATTTTTCTTGCAATTACCGAACGGGATCTAATTATCGTTACACGTGAAGTTAAGCTTGTGTAAGGACTCATTGCGGTGACGAACCTGCAGATTATTGCATATGTTCATTAACTATTGTGATGGTCCGTCAGTTCCGGTGGTACCAAGCTTGCATTTCTTGTACATGGAAATGGTTGAACTGTAAATTTTCAACTGTCGGGCAAGTTTACTGAAGGTGGTACGTAGACCTGCATCCAGACATGCCTTTAAAATGTCGTTATCCACCACTGATCTGTTCCCTTCACCTTAATCTTTGAAATTTTGGTCACCAGCATGACATTTTTCAGTGCCGCGGTGGTGTTGTGGTCAGACTACTTTCCTTCCACCTCGGCGAACCGGGTTCGGTTCCCGGTGGGGTCGCTCCTGGATTTTCGCATGTAGGAATCGTGCCGGACGATGCTGGTCAGCGAGTTTTCTCGGGATCTTTCATTTCCCCCACCTTTGCATTCCGGCGCTGCTCCATACTCACCTCAGTTCTCCCTCATCGGCTCTCAAGACCTCGATGTTAAGAGCCGCTCAAATCTCGACATTTTTAAATCTAGCTACGCACTTTCCATTCTGAAGTTGCGTCTAGCCCCACATGCTTCATCCCATTACGATGCAGTTTTTCCACCGCACGTCCTAGTATGAAGTCATACAACAACAAAGGGACCCGCGAATTATGCTGTTGCTACATGTTACAAAGGAGCCGTAACATGGCCTACAGCACCTGCAGCTACACTGCAAATTGCGGGATACTCATGGTTCTATCGGTCCCATACGAGAAGCGCAGGTGGAGTCGAATTTTGACACTGGGCATGCAGTCTATTATTTTCGATCAACCTGTTTTCTTTGCTTAATTGTTTTATAACCAAAAATGAACTGTAAATTACGATGTGTGTCAACTGCTCTCAACATCTGATGTTTTATTTTAATATGCAAACTAATGGACGTAATTCAGTGAAATTTGACATGGTGTATGAGAAGCATGGTTACGGAAGGACACGTACAGTATGGCAGCACCACTCTCTTGTTTGTGTGTTGCATCTGCTCGAAGTGAAGAGTGATAGAGCGTGTTCGGTATCCATCGGCAGTTGCTGTAACATATCTGTTTGCTGTTAACGGACGACTTCAAGGTCAGTTTTTAAAGTGATTTGTGGCGTGTTCACATATGGGAATATGTAAAGTCCAGCTAAGAGTATCAGTATGGTGATGGCAGCATTTTGGCAGCATCATGTTGGGTTTACGTAAACCTCTCCACGTGTTTGGTCGTGGCTCTGTAACAGTATTGGTGTGCACAGACGTTATATTCTCAACAAGTCAGACTTTTCAGACGGGCAATGAGTGTGAATTTCCTGCCCGTCCACATCGAGCTGCATTGATGATTCACTGTAAACCGAGGACATCGCCCGTTTGGATTGGTGAGCCAGGTTCCCCGATATCAGCTCTAGACAGCATGCATATGACGAACTCGGGTGTTGCGGGGCTTCCAGTACCTCCACGAACCTTCCAGAAGCTTCAGGTGACTTCGATGCAGGAATACGACTTAACACATTTACAACTGCTTGACAATATTTGTTTACAGCATGGGGCCTCATTTATTGCATATATCGCTGCCCGGGGTATCTATACACCATACGGACTCTTTACCACACTAACTCAAGTCGGATGGTATGGTATGAGCCGTGTTGGACGTCACGTGGTATACTATTGCCTGATGGACGTCTGAGTGTAAGGTGGGCAAGACGTTGCTATGAATGTCTTCGGATGTGCTGTTAAACTAAATTGATAGTCATGTTGGTAAAGATACAACTTGCACTATCCTTATTTTTGCATGTGAGTGTACATACTTAATTGCTTCACTTCAAAACGGTAGTGAAGTACTTCACCGTCTTGGCTAAGCATGCCAAAGTTGGTACTTTCTTTTAAATCATAATATTCACTTGGCTAATTTTCTTTTCATGTCCATACCTAGGGACACCTATTTTCCCGAAAAGATTTCATGACTTGTCATATTTCAAAACTTTTCAGCTCACTTTCACTTTCGTGATTGGATGATTTTAATAATGAGTAAATTTCTTAGTTGTCTGTCCCAAATCACAAACGTTTTATTTTGATATGCGTAATTCTGATTGGCCTTCTTTAATAAGAGAACGTTTCTCGCAAAGCAACGCCGCCAGCAACCAAGTTAAAGTTGCAACATGCAGGCGTGCGTGGAATTTTTTTTAAAGCAAAATCACGTGTCCCTATGTATATCAATATCTGCTGTCTTAAAAACAAGGTTGAGATTCGTGTTTTTTAAATATGCTTGATTACAGTTTCTTCGACAAACGAAAAAAATTCAGTTATCCGAAATGAAGTCTAGTATTATGAATGTGGACACCAATACTAAGCAGGAACAGTAGCTATAAAATAACATTTTTTGCTGTTGTTGTTATATAAATTTTTAAATTTTTATAACTGTTGTTTAAAACAATTTTTTTCACAGAAAATTTATTATTTTAGTGTGTTAACGTATACCCGCCTTAGGTTTAATTTTGTCAAATCGTTACTCTTAGATATACAATGTACAGAATATTTAAGAAAGTCCTAAACATATGTTCCATAAGTGTATAAAATGGGTTGGAAAAGGTTTCTTTTCTTTCTGCGCCGTTTTCTATACACGCTGGAAACATCTGAAAAAGGAGACAAAAATGGGAGCAAGCGACGACTGCTGACGCCGTCCCCTTTATGTACCACGACCGAGATGATTCGCAATATAAGAAACTGTTGTTAAGATGGTTTACATTCACAATTAACGTAATACTCAGCACTGCGCTTGAAATAAACAATTTCGCAGAATCAGACGCTATCAATACGTTCTGCGTTACCGTTTCAATGGAAGCCGCTAGAAGAAAATGCCCCGGGCATGCGCAGTTCTGACATATCTCGCAACTTTCACCTTCAAATGCGCAAATTCATAGCAAATGTAGTCCCAGCACGCTAATTTCGTTTTGCTGTGGATTTTCTAATAAATTATCTTGATTCATAGTTTGGACGAATAAATACATCACAGAGAGAGAGAGAGAGAGAGAGAGAGAGAGAGATAGAGAGGGGGAGAGAGAAAGGGGAGCAAACATGGCTGTCTGAAGTAAATTTTTACACCCAGCATACTTAAAATATATGCTGTCCAATATTAGTGGCCAAAAAAGTACATATTTTAATAACAAATTTTAGAAGTGCTTGCTTGACAGTGAACCTGCTATAAAAAATTAAGTTTAAATATTATTTAATTCAGGGTCTATGGAAAGCTGCTATCGAGCCAACATGAAGAACTTCTTTTTCACAGGAGGAGGCATCCAGATAAATTGTTGTGACGGGTCAGCAGAGACACTGCTGGTGCGGCGGGAATGGACCGGCAGAAGCAGCTGCGTGTTTGCGGTGGTGACAGTACTGGAACTGGCCACACGTGAGCACGCCCCAGGCCCTTCAGAGCACGTAGCCGGCGTGGCAGCACGTAGCCACGCCCGCGGCCGCTAGCAACGTGTAGCGAAGCTGTTCAATCGTTAAAGGGGAGAGGTCCCCACCATCTTGGATATTTAAAAACCAAACTTGTCAACATTGGCATAGCAAGAAATCTCCCAAGGGGAAGGGTGGGTCCTTGGCGTTGTTACAGTGACTGAAGTAATGGGAGGGAGGTTACACCGGCATCAGCGGTGCTGACACACTTGTTAATTAGAACAAGTAATAGGAGAAAATTACCTCACAGTTTAATTAAATGCACCATAGTGAACAGCATCTGCATATATATTTTATCAGAATTAAAAGATTATTAATAATTTTTGACAACATAATGGATAAAGGGGTGGCTACAATCAACCCCCCTCTCTCCTGGCTACACCTTTTCTTGTCAAGGCCATAGAACACCTTAACAGTTATTTCGAGATAAAATTTCTTTTTCTCCCGTAATTAGTTTCACATATTAACCGTAATCGATAATTCCCTCATTATTTGATAATTTGTCCACTATGGATATAACTGAAACCATACAAACATAAAATATTCTGTTAAGTAATCGGCTATGCATGTAAAATTTTTATTTTTAATATTTAGAATAAAATCCTTGCCCGTAACTGCATTCAATAAAAAGTAGATTCTAAATTTTTTTTTTACAGAAATGTGGACATACTACTATGAAAAGAGTTCTTATGTCTTAAAATATTATTAAACCACGCAGCACTTTTCAAAAATTTTTTGTTAACTGGGGACTAGGTATAGCCAATTTCATAACAGTGAAGCACTTTTGTGCTTTAAAAAACTTAAGGCTCAAAGTAATGCAAGGAAATTATGAATAATTTAAAACAAAACGCGGCGTGTGACACATGATAGAAACCAGATTAATTTTGCAGTATAAAAGGGCCTAGCACTGCGTAAATCAACAAATGGCAAGTAACTACTGGAGGCTACGGCTATACTGCACAATTCTAATAAATAATTTCTTAATAAATTTTAGCGGCTGTCATTTGTTGATTGGTTGTTGCCATTACCACTAACGTATTTCTTATTTCCTGATTTAGTGCTTGATTGTCCTCGTCGAAAAAATCTGCGGGATTAAAACAAACGCAACAAGAAAAATACTAGAGTATACTCCCCTCCTCTTACAGCACACCCTCTCAAATATTCCAGTTATATGGTAAATCAAATTACATTTCTTAAATTTCCCCCCCCCCCTTTTTTTTCCGGTTCCCACTAACAAACAAAAAAAAAGACATTACAGCCTTCACGTACTTAAGAGCAAAAGTGTAAAGAAATATAAATGAGGTGACTAGAAATACAGCAATTCAACAGACACGCCAATCTTATCTCTGACATCTGAAATGATAAAGAACTGTTTTTTTTATCATGAAAGGTACTTGCGACGGTTTTTTTTTTTTTTTTTCGTGCGATTCAAATATGCCGGCACGCACGAAGCGGCGTCAAAGAAAACCTCCTTCCGTGCTTTCACAGAGGCCGCCTGCCTAGGCAGTTAGACGGTAGGCTATAGGTACAGGAAGAACTTTAGTTGGTAAAGTTTTATTCGTGGTATTTATTCGAGAGTGAAATTGGCTTTAAAACGGGTATTTGCGATATCATTTTTAAGAATCAAAGTTCCGGAACAGAATCTTTAAAGCATCATATGGTAGTGCAGCACAACTTGTTTATTATTGCGCTGCAGCATGATAGGGTCACTGCTTAGCTTACAGTATCATTGAGGCGCGTTGCAGACGAACAGACTGCATGCAGGTCGAGGGTTTTCAGACGCAAAGACGACGAAGCACATAATTCGCGCGCTTTGCGTCGCCCTTTGCGCCCCTGCACTTCAAAGTCAGGGCACGTCGATTAAGTACTAGAAGAATAAGATGCTAGAAAGGTCCTTCTACATATAGCCTCGGTATGGTTGTAAACGTGGGACTTACCTTTGTTCTTGGCGATGTGTGCGTCGTACTCGGACTTGCTGCGGATATACTCGATGCGGGAGGCCATGTTGTGGAGGGACTGGGTGCGATAATCGGAGTACCACTCGGCCGAGCCGCCACTGCGGCCGCTGGCCGTCTCCCAGTCGCCGCTGTGCTGCAGCGCCTCTCTGGAAGGCGTCCTCCGCATCTGCAGGCTCTCCTCAGAGGGTGACCGGCCGCCCGTCAGCGACGTCACCGACGACGACTTGCTGAAGTGTCCCTGCTGGCTGCTGGCCGTCTGGTAGGCCGAGTCCTCTTGCAGAATCCGCTCCTCCGAGGGCGTGCGGCTTATGGTCGGCTCGGACGGCGTCCTCGACGACGAGCCTCTCGGCACGCCGTACTCGCGCACCGACTTGTGCAGCGTTACCCGCTCGAACTTGACGACGCGTGCTCCGCCACCCAGCAGGTTGCCCTCTTCCTCCATGCGCTCGATGGTCTCCTCGAAGGACTCGCCGCTGCTGTCGTCCGACGGCTTCTTCGCCGACCGCAGCTTCACGTACTCCCTGGTGCTGGGGCTTTCCACGCGCCGGCGCCTCTGCTCCTCCTGGATGCGCCTCTCGATCTCCGCTACGTCGACGAGTCCCACGTCTTCATCCACCTCGTCGGTGCCGCCCACCTTGCGGACCGTCTTCTTCAACGGCATCTGCGTGCCGGACGTCCACACCTTCTCGTAGAAACTGACGCGGTCTTTCAGCTTCTTCGGCGGCGAAGGACCGGAGGCTTTTCCTCCTCCTTGGTCCTCCGCGGTCTTCTTGGCTTCATCCTCTTCCTCCATGATGTATAGAGCCCAGACTGCGCGACCACCTCGTTTCGCCGCGGCCGGTTCAATACTGAATGTTCGTGACTTGGTGCGGCTGCCCCTTCGCCGGTAGGCACGCAGCGACGCGCGCGCGCTCTGCTGCGCGGCCGATCAATTAGACGGCGACTACACACCGGCCACCGCGCATGCGCGCTCCTGCGCGGGAAACCGCCAGTTCTACGCGTTTCGATCGCAAAAAGCATCGTATAGGCTAATTAGTATCCGGCAGGGAATAAAGTTTTACGCGATCCAAACAGATAGCTCATAACTATTGATTAACGGAAGACGTAATATTACATGAGGCAGCAACTGGCGACGTATTGCTGCTATTTTTACGATAATTTATGGTAGGATTCATTTGAGGCAACATTTTGAATTTCTACGAAATTAACAAAAGAAAGTGACACGTTAACATGAGGTGGCTGAAATTGCGCTGAGAATAATTTAAACGCAAATATTTTTTTCGTAACTGCAGTAGAAACCTGAAATCACTTTCCATTTTGGAATTTCTTTTCTTTATTCCTTTCGACCTTGCCACATGACCTCATTATAATTCACGTTAAGTGTCATCACAGAATTGTAGGAAACCAAGAGATACATTCGATGCCGTTCAAAATGGTTTCATGAAGAGTTCTGGTGAGTGCGGTCAGTACGTCGCGTCGCGTCTGCGTCCCACTACGGCGATTCGGGCTGATCTTCGGCGGATTCTCAGTTCTGTTACTCGCATGTGGGAATCGTGGTGGACGTTGCTGAACTTCAGTGGGTTTTCCCCAGGTATTACCGTTCTCTCTCCCCTGTACACCACTATAGAATCTCACTTCATCTTATGCTTTTAGGAAGGATGGCCTATCCTAAATGTTTAAACTAGAGTATTACATTTCAGCGGCGTGTGGTNTTCATCTTATGCTTTTAGGAAGGATGGCCTATCCTAAATGTTTAAACTAGAGTATTACATTTCAGCGGCGTGTGGTGAAGTGTTGCAAGGTAGGTTGGTGCTTGCTCAGTACTGTACACACTTGGCGCACATAGCAGGAATCAGTAACCAGAGTGGAGCCGAGAGAAACTGAATGTATTGCGGCCACTCACGACAGAGCTTACTTCTGAGTCTCAAACGTGCTAAAGAGCTGCAGGTTTTATGCACGGATGGAGGTGAAGCGAGGTCGATATGGAGCAGCGCCGGAATGCAAGGGGCGGGGAGAAACGAGAGATCCCCAAGAAAACCCGCCGACCAGCGGTATCGTTCGGCACGATTTCCACATACGAAAATCCGGGATTGACCCAGCCGGAAATCGAACCCAGTTCACCTAGGTGGGAGAGAGTAGTCTGATCACTAGGAAATGACCACTGACATGNACCCAGCCGGAAATCGAACCCAGTTCACCTAGGTGGGAGAGAGTAGTCTGATCACTAGGAAATGACCACTGACATTTAGGAGATTGCGATATTAAATTTCGTATCGTGTACGTAAGAACTTCAGCCAATATAATTGCAGGAGAAGAAAAGAACAAGAAGTAATTAATTGAATTTAATAGAAGATCCAAATAAAAAAATAAATCTTAAGTTTTTTATTTTCCTTTGCCCATTTAAAGAATACTTATAAAAAGTATGTAATAACTTATGTATTTTAATTTTCTATTATATTATTATATTGTGTATTAAATTATTGAAAATAAACGTGTGCAGTAAGTACTGACAAAATAAGGACGCAAATGAAATTAATTATTATTTGCTAATAAATCACTAGTTTACTAAAACCAAGTTAGTTTCTAATAGTGTGTGATTAGTTGAATATAAGACGAGTATATTCACTATAAATTACACATTTTTGTAAACGTTCTGTGCAGACGTCTCTTACGTACACTAAATTGATCGTGATCTGACCAGGAAGTTCACCGTGGTGGGAGCCGAGTGTTCGGCTCACTACTCCACTGTGGCCACGTAATATATACTGACAACTGGTAAGGTCTCTACTGACACCTCAAGCCACGTACCACCGCTACCGTACCACACACTAGCGCTCTGCAATCATGCGAAGAGTGACCGTCTCCATCGCAGTGTCTCAGAAGAGGCTGAAATTATTTTCTGCATTTTCATCATATTGCATCCTTTTTCGTTGTGGTATGAAATAATAGTTTGAAAAAAATTAGTCAATAGAGGAAAATTACTTAAAATAAAATAATGAATCAAGTTTAAAAAATATTTAATTTATACATTCTAATTTTTTGAGATAAATTTCAAAGTCAAAACAGTTCGAAGTTAAACCTTTACCGCAAGTGAATCAAGTGTTGTATCTCAAAGAGTGAAGTGAAGGGATTTAGGAGGCTCACAACATCGAGGTCTTGGGAGCCCATGAGAGTGAAACGAGGTGAGTATGGAGCAGCGCCGAAATGGAATGGTGGGGGAAGCGGGAAATCCCCAAGAAAACCCGCCAACCAGTGGCATCGTCCGGCACGATTCCCACATGAGAAAATCCGGGAGCGACCCCGCCGAAAATCGAGCCCGGTTCATCTAAGTAGGAGGCAAGCAGCCTGATCACAATACCACCGCAGCCCCAACGGATCTCGAAGAAATTTCAAAACGTCACTCCTGCGAATTTCAATAAACACGTTAGCTGAATCCAAACTTTGTCTCAAAATAACTTTTTGAAATTTGTGTGAATAAATATTTTAAGCCAATTCTCATATTTACTCTAAAAAAAACTCGACAGTTATTATTTTTATTATTTGGCATAACAACCTTAACACACAGAAACAAAAAGACTGTGGATATCCGTGCAGATATTTGTCTATGGAGTGGTGACTGCCAGGTAGTATTGAAATCGGGAAAAGACAAGAACAGACGAAACAGTGGCAAAGCAAAGTGTCAGATTTTGCCCATCGCGTTAGATCAAACTTACGACTATATTTATCTTTTGCCTTGGACTTCAGAACAAAAATACGAGCTTCTTTACGTCCGTAAAGTTAAGTGATGAATTTAGCATAATATCCAGTGTCTTAGAGATTGCACAAAACATTAAATGCTAAACAATGAAATGTTCACGCAGGACTTGCAAACAATTGTACAACTGACGTTTTCACAGGCCCTCAGTTCATTTTTTATAACTACCACCACAGAACATTTGGCGCCGCTGCTGACATATCCTAAGCATGCGCATTACAGGCGTTCCCTCCATATCACAGGCTTCAACTTGTGCTAGCGTACAAACTGGCACTCCTGTTTTATTATTCCCACGTGCGTATTATGAACCCCAACCGCGTGCACCAGCGAAACGACACATAATATAGGCTACCTCGCGGTTGAACATTTGTGTAAACTCCGATTAAGATACACTTTCCTCCTAATTTTGTATCCTTCCGCCACGTGTGAAATTCACATTCCCGTGGGTCTGATCACTTAATTCATGCGTTATTGAAATGGAAAACATGAAATTGATAGAAACCTAAATGTTACCGATATGTCAATTTGTAAAGTCTAATGTGAATAAAGCAAAGAAACACAAACTCTCTTTGCCATAAACTTAAACATTCAGCTTGCAGCACAACTACAAGCTACGGAAGTATTTTACTTAATACGCTACCAGCTTAATTGGGAGCATGCATGCCAGTGTGTGCAATAGCATGTGTGCGCAGTAAACGGGCAGGGATTTTTATCAATGGTTGATTTAAAAAGTGCTTAATTTACGGTGAATAGTCTACGGCAGAACGCAATTCGTATTTGGTTCGCCATTAATTTTCGAAAGAACTGGTAAGGTTTTCCGTTTTGTTCACTATGATTTTTATACGATACTTGAAATGTAAAATTTTCGAGGGATTCTTATTAATATCTACGCATCTGTCAATTGGTTCTATGTAACAGTTAGAATCATAAATTTGTAACTATTGCGTTATTTATTATTTGAAAGTGTATAAAAATAAGCTCAAATTCAATGTCCATCAGTTTAAATATCATACTTTCTATAACACGTTAATATTTCTGTAGGCTGTTCAAGGTAGAGTGAACACTTCTGAAATCAACCGTTAATAAAAATCACTGCCCGCTAACTGCAAATACACTACCGTGTATACTGTTATGCAGACTTATACTTACTGTTGGTAGCGAATGAAGAAAAGGAGTTCCAAGTGTTGACGTTGTATTGCGAATGTAATCTTTAAATGTATGGCAAATCGAGTTGGTGTTCTTTTTCTTTATACACGATACAGTACAAATTGGCATATTATAAACACATTTAGGTCCCTAACAAGTTAACGTTTTCACTTGACATACGCATGAATATCGTAATTGGGTTGATGGCAATGTAACCTTACATGGGCTATAGCATAAATATACAACATTAGAAGAAAATTAGATCTTAATGCTTTCTAAAGTGTCCAGTTAACAGCGATCAGTATAAAACTCCTTTTTCCACAATCGCTGTCAACATTATTATATGTACGCACTGCAGTGTCACGGCTTAAGTTAATAGAAGGAAATAGGGCGCGGTGCCGCAGTGCCACGGCAACCATCTTGGATGACGTCACATGCAACCTCCTGCTCTGTCATTCCCTTCAGCAGTAGCCATGTTGGATTTTCCTTTTTTCCCTTATCCCCCCTTTTTCCCTTTGTTATTTCCCTCCTGCTCTTGCATTCCACCTCAGCACTTCACGCTCTTGCATCCGTTTGGGGATATTGTCGTATTCCTTCCAGTCTCTCTCTCGTCTACCACGATATATCCTACGGGAGGTTTTCTCGTATTCCTTACATGTCCTATCCCTTGGGGTTTTCTCAGAGTCCTCCCGGTCTCCATCCTGCCACACTCTTTCTCGTCCCCTATATCCCCTGGGGATTTATCACAGTCCTCCCGGTCTCCTTCCTACCTCACTCGTCGATTGACACTGAGATAACCGTCCCGGCTTGTCATGTAAGCACGTAATGTACAGGGGATGGTAAAATATATGAACACCATGCAATATAGTACATTTTGTTGCATGTTGGCAACACTGCTTAAAACAAGCGATCGATGAAATGTGTGATCTCTCAGACTTCGAAAGAGGGCAAATTGTTGGTGATTGGTTAGCGGGAGCGCCTGTGACGAAAACAGCTGAATTGTTTAATGTTTCACGAGCGACAGTATCCACGGTAATGACAGCATACACAAAACATGGTAAAACATCATCGGCGAAGAGGAATAGTGAGCGAAACCCAAAGTTAACTGACAGAGACCACCGAACATTAAAAAGAATTGTGGCCAGACAATATAAAACTACCGCAGCAAAAGTGACAGCAGAACTCAACACTCATTTAAGTTATACTGTTTCGACAAAAACAGTACGGCGGGAGCTCCACAAAGCTAAAATTCATGAAAGGGCTACAATTGCGAAACGCTTTATAACGGAAGCCAACGCTAAGCGGCGAAAGAAGTGGTGCCACGATCATAAAACCTGGATGGACACTTGATGATTGGAAGAATGTGGTATGGTCCGATAAATCATCATTTACATTGTTTCCTACAAACAGCCGGGTTTTTGTATGGAGAACCCCAAAAGAAGCCTACGATTCAGACTGCCCTCTTCCTACAGTCAAGCATGGGGGAGGTTCCGTTATGATTTGGGCGGCTATATCGCGGTATTCAGCTTGTCCTCTCATTGATATCACTGGCCGGATTACTGCGAATGAATATTTCGACATCCTCAGTGATGAAGATCTTACTATGACTAGCATATTGCTGCCAAACACTGTCATATTCCAAGATGATAATGCGCCTATACACACAGCCAAAAAGGTTCAGTCTTGGTTTGAGGAGCATCAGAATATCATCNTCTTACTATGACTAGCATATTGCTGCCAAACACTGTCATATTCCAAGATGATAATGCGCCTATACACACAGCCAAAAAGGTTCAGTCTTGGTTTGAGGAGCATCAGAATATCATCAAACATTTTCCCTGGCCAGACCTCAACATAATTGAACTGTAATGGGGAGTTTTAGAACAGAGAGTGACGAGCAGATTTCCATCTCCAACATCATTAATGCAATTGGCGGATGTTTTGGTACAAGAATGGGACAACATTCNGTGACGAGCAGATTTCCATCTCCAACATCATTAATGCAATTGGCGGATGTTTTGGTACAAGAATGGGACAACATTCCGTTAGAAACTATTCAGACACTCTACGAATATATTCCGCGAAGAATTGCAGCTCTTCTAAAAGCAAATGGTGGTCCAACACCTTATTAATGAATAAATATTGTGTATATGTCAGGTGTTCATATTATTTTGTCCATCCCCTGCATAGCATCTTGTAGGAACGTATTAAATGTTAATTGATTTTGGGAAGACACTGCAATAACCCTCCCGGTCTGTCATGCAAGCACGTAATGTATATCATCTAGTAGAAAGGTATTAAATGATAATCTAATTTGGGAAGACTATGAGATAACCCTCACGGCTTGGCATGCAAGAGCGTAATATATATCATCTCGTAGGATGGACTTAAATATTAGTTGATTTTGGGAAGACTCTGAGATGACCTTCGCGGCTTGGCATGCAAAAGCGTAAAAAAAAATTAAAATTTTTTGAAAGAATTAGCATCATTGCGGCACCCCGTCGCCTGGGGTTATGTCATGGCTGCTGGGAAGCGAGTCTTCTATCCGCTACGTCACCACGGCACCCCATTGCCTGGGGCTATGTCATAATCACTGGGAAGTGAGTCGTCTATTAGCTATGTCACCGCGGCACCCTATCGCCTGGGGCTATGACATGGCCGCTGGGAAGCGAGTCATCTATCCGTTGCATCACTGTGGCGCCCTGCCGCAATGGAATGAGAGAGCGTAAAGTTTAACATGCACTCTATCCGTTGCGTCACCGTGGCACCCCATCGACATGGAATGTGAGAGCGTGAAGTTTATATCGTATTTGGGAAGAATCTGAGATAACCCCTCCCAGCTTGGAATGCAAGAGCGTGACGTTTAACATGCGCTCTATTGGTTGCGTCACCGTGGCACCCCGCCGAAATTGAATGAAAGAGCGTGAAATTTAACATGTCATCTGACCTTTGCGTCACTGCAGCGCCCCGCCGCAAGGAATGCGAGAGCGTAAAGTATGGTAGGGGTGGACTATGAGAAATCCCCTCATGAATCCTCAATCCTCACTGCCCAAACAGGAGTTACTGAGCCACATTGTGGGGTCATTAAAAACAATTTTGAAAAAATAAAATTTCGAAAATATTTTTGGGGAAATTGAATAATTTTTAGTGTAAAAAGGGAAATTATGACTCTTTTTTTTTCGAGGGAAAAACGGGAAAAAACATAATATAAGTGGAATGCAAACGCATAAACTTTGCCTTTTGCTTGGTAAACTTTCTGCGATCCCCGATCTCTGTCACGAATCTGTGTTTGAAACAACTATTTCTAACTACTGTTCAGACATTACAGCCAACTATTCTTATACGTGGGCTTAAGGCATACTTGACGCATGCGCATGGTGCGACTCAAGGCTAACTTGCGTGGACAGGCTTCGCTCCATGCTGCACAGGTGGAATGACAGAGAATGAGAATCGTCCCCACCAGGAGACTAGGTGAAAGGAGAGCAGAAGGAACATGAGAAAACCTCATCAGCTCGTCCCCTCGTCCCCAGCCAGCAGCCAGCTGGCGGTGATTGACGTGTAAGATATTAGTATATTCACAATTGGGATCATTATCAAATGCGAATCCAGAAGTATTACGAGAAAACTGTACGATATTGATTTTTTTTCGTGGTTACATGTTTATTGACTTTAGAGTGTGCGTAGGCCGATGCGTGTATATACGCTATTTATTCTTCTGACACTTCACATGCAATGGCGGTCGTGTGGTCAAGTTGTCGGACTAGTGACCCAAGGGTGGCCGGAAAGATCCTGCAAACCTCCAACATTTTTGAGTTCCTAAACTACTTAAAAAAATTCGCAGCGTTCGTGGCGGCCGCTACTTGTACTCTGCTCCCCGATGCTAGTGTGCCTCTGCCGGCGACGAGTGAACCAACACACACAAATATGACCGCGCCTATACCAGAACTCCTGGCCACGACCTTTACAACTTCAAACTCTCTGGAAGCGAGTGCGAGAAATAAAAATGGCCGCCTGGTGGCTGGCATTAAAGATGGCTGTCTTCAGCAGACGATGGCATCGAGTGTGTAGTAGGAGGGTGTGAAAGCAAGAGGAGTGGATGAGGGGTAGAGTGTGGGAGCCGAGAGAGATAAAACTGACGAGATAGGTAGGAAGGATACCGGGAAGCCCGGGAGAAAACCCCAATAGTTAGAACGTGGGAGGAATAGGAGGATATTCCACTAGGGATAGAATGTGGGAGACAAGAGAGACTGGAAGGAATACGCGAAAACCCCCCTAATGGAATGCAAGAGTGTTAAGTGCTGAGGTGGAATGCAAGAGCAGGAGGGAAATAAAAAAAAGCTGAAAAAGGGGAAAAAAGGGAAATATAACATGGCTGCTGGTGGGGAATGACTGAGCAGGAGGTTGGCACCAGACGTCATCCAAGGTGGCGACCGTGGCACCGTGGCACTGCGGCACCGTGCCAGGACGCCAGTTGACGTGGTACGCCCCATTTCCTACTACCAAAGTTAAAACGTCAGTTTTACAGATAAGCCCTCCCACCCCGTTACACGCACGCGCACACACATACACACACATACTGTGCTGGACGCTGGTAATTGAGCCAACTGTGTTCCAAACAGCAACCGAACACGTCTGCTGCACGGACAGTGTATTTTCACCTCATCACGCGGCACTGTCGTAGCACAGATTAGATAAGTACACAGAGACGGAACGGCGTGGCAGTTCCTTTGATGTGGACTTGCCCATTTTCTGATTGGGTGTGCGAGGTTCTGGAAACCGGCCTTGTGTGTGATTGACTACTGACTGTGTGCTTGGAAAGATTCCCCACTGCCTTGGCTGCTGATTGGCAAGTAGGGACTGATTGGCGAACGGCGTTCCACCATGTTGCTGGCTACTGATGCCATTTTGGTGTCGTGTGCTGCTGGAGTTGGCGGTATAAGTAGCTGTTTCAACTCTGTATTGTTAAAGGGACTCCCTAGCGAAAAACTATCTGTGATCTGTGTTAAGTCAGTGATTTTGCGTTTTTGAGTATCTCAACGAATAAATGTTCTGGAAATACACCCCCCCCCCCCCNGAAAAAAATGTATCTACAGCCGCTACTATTTACTTTTGTTGTAATAAGTGCTATAAAGGAAGATAATAATAATGAGAATTGCTAAAAAAAAATTCATTTTCTGGGTTTACTTGTACAGTTTCTTTAAGAAAAATGATGGAAGTACAAAAAGGCATTTGGGGTTTAATCGATTGACTTTTATCGCGTGTGATAATGTCCAGTTGTTACAGATTTAATTTGCGAGAAATTCAGCTTTACGGGAATGCATATCTCAGCTTTGTGAGGATTCATCGTATTGATTCCTTATGGCCAGACGTGACCTTGAATCATTTAAAATTGATTACCAGGGATCCCCCGTAAGTACCGTGTGGAGGTGGCGTGCAGGGCCCACTGCAGTGGCGCTGCGTGTCGCAAGTGGGAGGCCGCGCAGTAGGTCGTCGGCAGGTCGTGCATATTCACCAGTGCTGATCTCGCCTTGACCGGCCTTCCGTCCGTCGCGGAGATCGTCGGGTCATCTACCACACTTCTGAATATTTATCACCGCTGCTATCAGCACACGCCAAACACATATTTCAAACGGACATTTTCAAATTTTATATCTTATTTACTAGCACTGGCAGCTATTTACGCTTTTACATTTCAAGAAAACAACAACAGCCTGCTCGAAAACACTTTGCTGTGAAACTCGTACAAGATTTAAGAAACGCAAACACACGCTATATTTTATCTTTCAAGTGTCCAGAAATTCCACGTCATTCACAGTGCATTATATCTTCCCTGTAATTTAAATCTAAACAACAAAATATTTTTATGCTAAACTATATACTTGGGTTCATTGTTGAGAATGCGATAAAGTATTTTGTTGTATAAAGTCTCGCTTTAATTTAAAAATAGATGTATTTATTTATTATTTGCATGCCAACAGCTCCCGGTCTTTTCACAGGACAGCACAGGGTAGAGAACTGGGAAGGTGTATATTTGTTCAAACACCTTTTGACGAAAAACTACTCTTCACGCAGCCAATAATAGTTTATTTTTAAGTTGATTATTTCCAGGAATCTTCCGCAGGGTCATCTGGCAGACGAATAATGGATAACCAAAGCATAAAATAACAAAGTACGCATAAAAGAAACGGCTGAATATTTTCAAAGTCCAGACACACGAGGCAGGAAAACGTCGTCCATTTGCCAGCAAGTTGGCGGAACATTATTCGCCAATCATTACCTAGAGACAATGTTGTCGAACGTCAGCAGGATCAATAGGAAACCTTCCATAGCACGTCAACCAGTTACGAGAACCGCATGCAAAGCATCACACAACAAATCAGTACGTGGGCAGGTCGACATCAAAGTGATCGTCTTATGTTACTTCTATTAAAGTACCTTTTCCGTCGTTACGGTTCCATAGATATTAAATATTAATTACGAAATTTCTTACAGTGGTAGGCTTACATGATTTTTCGGTTGCCGTAGACACTTCACAACCAATGTACAGTATCAGCGGTAGCAACATCTCATTTGCAATACGTGTCATTTGAAAACCGACAGTCTTGAACAATTTCTTCCTGAGTTGGCCATTATCTCCAAATTGTATTCACTCTATGGGGGATTACACATTTCAGGCCCTTTTCTACTTGCAACATTAAACTCTGGTGGGAAAAGAAGGCTCCTAAACTATTTACCAGTCTCTGCCAACACATTGCAACAGAAGTTTCTTTACAGGATTCTGTTCGTTGTTCTTCTAGACACGGTATATATATATGTAACCACACATACATATATATTCCAATTTTTATTACAGGCGACTTGATTCTCTCTCATTTTCATCCTGTTGTAGAAGTTATGTAAATGAATCAAATATGAAGTATACAGTCATTTGACTTCAAAACTCGAGAGTGCTCTAGTGATTTACTTCATCGACAAACAAATGTTTACTTAACCTTTCGAGCCAGTTATTCCCGTGCCAAAAAATTCCTTAAAATAATTCATCGACTTTAAGTGTTATTCACCGAGTGAGGTAGAGCAGTGGTAAACCCCTGGACTCGCATTCCCGAGGACCTGGGTTTGAACCCCGGTACGGCCATCCTGATTTCAGTCTTCCATAGTTTCCCGAAGCCATGGTTCCTTCTACAGACCACGGCCGGTTCCTTCCCCGTTCCTGCTTATCTGAGCGATATGCTCTCGCTGTCGACGAGACGTTCAGCCCTTCCTACCTTAACTCTTATTCTTCTTGTGATCACTAAGTCAAAATTGTCCTCAAAAGCACAGTTATCCAAATTCACCCTCGCCTGTGACGTCACCGAGTACATTGTTCTAAGAATTTTAAAAAGTTAACTTAATCAATCATCAGCATAATTTAATTATACGTAAACAATTTTTGAAATATCATGTATTTGTAAGAAATTTCCTAGGCCGAGTCAAGTCCACATTAATAGACAGTTACCCTACCGAACTATAATGACAAGAATATAATGGATTCAGCCTTAAAGCACCCATCACAGGAAACTAAGCACATATCAGTCAACTTTAATATCTTTACTCACATTAATGTTTAAATTAGGGTCGGTCAGCCAGCAAATTTTGAGCTGCAAAACTTAGCTCTAACTAGAAACTGATTTAGAAAATTTCTCCACTTCTAATGCAAAACAAAACATTGATATTTCTTGTATTAAAAATACGCCAAAACGTGATTAGCTACAGACTTATTTGTGGATATAGTAAGAGGTATGGTTTGATTTCAGTACACATTTTCTAATATTAAATTATTTAAACAAGTGGTTTATCAAGCATCAAAGTAAAAAAATTTATTATTTTAAATACTTGTTCGCTTATAATTTCATTTTACTGCATCAATAAAAGTACACATCCGGGCACCGGTGATACACAAGTAGAGCATCTGATTACGTTTATAACTGTCACAGGGAGGGAGAAGTTTGAATCCCACTTCGGGTATAGGCATTATGACGTCTTTAATTAAGTAAGATATAATGATGACTTTCAACCATCCCTTAATAAGACCAAATTCCATTATTTGGAGTTGGGATTTGCACAATATCAGCAAATAATTTCACAATAAAAACTTTGCCCTATGTCAATGATGAAAAACGTTACCCAAGAAAGACAAAGGCTCGTTTGCCACTAATGGAAGAATCCAGTGAACAAATAACACCCCGTTGAGTCTACATAAGGGTTTGATATGTACGATACAGCCTACTATAAGAAATATTTGTGTATCCAATAATAATAAATATGTAATTGTTTCAATTTGGCTGTAACAAAAATTAAACGACAATAAGTACACCAAACAAACTAAAAGATTTTAATTGTATGATTCACACTATACCGTTGCAATTATACACACCGCCATACAAATTAGGCACCTTCTTAAAATCATTGCATGACCGTGAAATTTGTAAAATAGGCAGATCGATGGATGATGTGTAAACGTTTCAAGTTCTTTGCTCTGCTGGCACATGTACATACATTGTACGAGGACGCTGACGACGCTCTTCATGTGGCGTACATACGTAGTACAGTCAATACGTCCGTGGACGTCACGCTGCGCGGCAGCCTGCTCTCGTGGCACCAGTCATTCCGAGAACTTATTGACTGCGGTAGTATACAGTCCTCATATAAGCGCATGGGACCTGACACGAACGATACTTGCCAGCCTTGACTGACGATCAGAGAGAGACGCGGACATTTCGCGAATTCGTTTCAGGATAAGCTAGACTCCAAGCGCATGTACATTTACTTCCTTTTTCAATTTGGTCGCAATTTGTAAGGCACGCCCTGTTCGAATTTGAACCAATAACTAACCTGCAAGGAAACAAGGACCAAATCCCGTGCCACCTGGTCTGGGATAAAATTGAGGCATCGTCCAACGAACAACTAGATGAGGCTCTATTACACAAAGGATTGTGGAGTCTAGCCTGCTGCAAAATGAATCCGCGAAATTCCCGGGTCTCTACTAATGAGCGACAGGCATGCCGAGAAGACGTGCTAGTCAGCCGCACAAACAACTGGTGGAGACTGAGAGGAGTTGGATAATAGGGCCGCCAGAGGCAGGAAGGGCGCCACGCCTAATTTCCTTTCCCTTGGTCCGTTCGGACTCCACAGTCAGATAGTGTTGGAAGCAATGGGCATGTGAAGATACCCATGGATCAGTTCTCGACGAACCGACAAACGGGCACCTTCATAGTCAGCAGCTTAATTGTCAACCTCCAATTTCACTGAGTATGGTATCTATCTCTAACAGAGGAGTTAATAGGACTAATAAGGCAAATTCTAAAGACCTTTACGTGTCCTGCCAATAACATCTCAACATGTAATGCTTGGACGGGTTAAGTACTATTATTTAGTGATGGGAACGGATAGCTACCGTGTTAAATATTGGAGGATACTTAGAGCTGCTTATTTTTGTTAACAGATTGGTTGTATTTTTGTGTGTTCTTTGCTGCAGCAGAATGCGCACGAGACACATCCTTATATCACGAGTTCCCCATGCAGTCGAGTCTCTCCACAATGATGTACACATAATAAACTTCAGTTCACCTTATTACTGCTGTAAGAATGAAACACATCAATGAAACCGAAGGCTGCAGCCATCGACGTTAAGCATCAAGTAAACAAGAACGAACTGAAAAGTTATTTAAACACAGTCGTGCAATTAATACGACTGTTCCGTGCTTGTTAAGATTGCCGTTTGCCTAGGTGCTTGTTCAGAACGCTGTTTGTTTGGTGTAGGACAGTCAGTGCTGTTGACACTAGGTTTGAGGAGAGCGGCCTCGACATCAACCACAGACACTTGAGTCGCTCTTGAGCGCGGTGGCATCGTTGGGCAAGATGACCTGCGGCGCTCTATCGCCCTCCACAAGCTTGAGTGAACTCGTAATAAATATTGCAATAACGCATTTTCACTGTGTCAAGTCCCTCCAACGAGTTGTCCAGCGCTTTGAGGGCCCCGGAACGATGACTTGGAGGTTTGCGAGGGCGAGAGACAGAATCAAAAGCGNGCAATAACGCATTTTCACTGTGTCAAGTCCCTCCGACGAGTTGTCCAGCGCTTTGAGGGCCCCGGAACGATGACTTGGAGGTTTGCGAGGGCGAGAGACAGAATCAAAAGCGTGCTAAAAGTTACGCTAGCCAGCGCGTTGGATGGCTCTACAAGCAAGTGTCTGTATTGGCATGCAAGTCTTTTCGTCGTGCGATTCATGTGTGTGTGTGTATGTGTTTGTGTGTGTGTTTCAGAATGTGTGGGTGCGCGACCGACTGGAGCGCATTTAATATATTTAATACACGTATGCTAACTTTAATTGTTGATTTAAATATATGGTGTGATGTGTCGCTGGAAACGCCATCCGACGTACAATGCAAATAGCTATGCATGTAGCTAAAAATAAATGTTAAATTAATGTATGTTAATTTGGAAATAGCAGAAAGATATAGGTGTTGTGAAGGGATGCCAAATCGACACAGAAAATATTGTCTGAAAATGGTTGCTTCGAAGGGCTGTCTAGCTCCCTGATTGTATACGCCCACGGCGTCAGTATAAGACATTTTGCACGGAGACACTAGTGTTCAGAAAGGATACCAGTGGAAAGAACCACCCGCATTCAAGGAGTTCTGTCCAGCCAATGGGAAGACAGATATTTGGCTCCTCAGAAGAAATATTTTGTCAGTACGGTCTACCTAAATGTTTGTCAACATCAAAGCATCATTCAAAAAGCGTTTTTAAAATAGATTGTGCACCTAGTGCAACGTACTAAATCTCGGGTAAGATTATAACAATCACGACCAAATTAGCTTTTCATATAAAATCTGATAACAAGCCAGTGGGCAAACACATTGTTTGAGGCTGTTTGTTACAGAAATGGTTGCGAAACTCGCTAACAGGTGGCACTTTGGGCGGGAGTGGCTTATACAGGCATGGCCATCGCAGACACAAGTCTGAGGATAGCAAAACTTAGAAATATAATTATTGTAACAGCTAGAAGAACACTTGTACGATGTTTCTGAGCATCTGCAATCTGAACTTTTATTTCATATAAGCAATTACGAAATGTCTCAAATTGTTCATTAATTTAAAATTGGAGCACCTAGCCGAAGCGAATCAACATGATAACATTAATTTACGTGGTGCAGTGAACTCCGGGTATTAAACGTTACAACAGAATGTGTATATCAAAAGTTTGAGCCCTTCTGGAGAACAATATCGGAAAGAACCTTCAATTAATAAGGCACTGAACTCGGTTGTCAATCACTGTATCTTATGTAATGCACTCGATGAAAACGGTAACTAATCTAACTGCTACTTTTCAATCACTCGCATTACTGCCGAGAGTGGTGTGTTAATTTTGGCGAGCTGTTTCAGGCTTTGAGGGAAAGGAGACAACAAAACGCTTTGCCTTCTAAAACAAATTAAAATTTGTAAAATTAAAAATAAAATACACGGAAAGGAGCAGCAAAACCCACTACAACAGCATGACTTACTTAAAAGCGAAATTCTCGTTTGTACTATATACCAGGTTTGTTCAGTAACTCTCGTGCGATTGCATGAAAATTAGTGTGCAGTTGCACAAAAGTTACGGTGGATTTTTCACGAGAACATACTATTGTGAGTTTGCACGATAGCATTGGTGCTCGTGTACGATAATTATCGTACTTAAGGGGCCCGTCTACCTGCCGCGCAAATTGGGTTGCAGTGTGTTTGAAATACACGTTTTTAAAACACTGTTTCACGTGCACACAATCTGTTTGCACACGAAATGAAACAACACTTCGGACTAGGGCGGAATACAACTTTCAACAAATCCCGCTTATTGCAAACACTGTTTTAAAGCTATTCTCCATGGCGAAAACTTCATTTTCAAACTGTTACAGCTTAAAATATTCTGAGTGAATTCCTGTGAAACTAGTGCAGGGCCCTGCGCTGAAGTATAGTACAGACTTTCCACACATAACATGATAGGGTCACCGCTTTAGAGTTATAGGCTATTCACGTTAAATTGAGCACTTTTGAAAGTCCTCTCATTTGGAATAATATACCGTGAACAGCCTAATAGTAGTCCGGACATATTTTCTGTACATTCGTCGTTTGCGCGTTTACGCGTATCTCAGCAAATAAATATCCTGGGAATACGACTTTTTGCCCTAGAAGATAAAAACAATTATCTAAACCTGTACATTTTTGTATTCATAATACCAAGTTTAATCTAAAAGAAAACACCGTGAAAAGGGGCAAAAATGGCATTTTTAGAACTAGCCTGCGCAGTTTCCTTAATAGGTAGGGAAAAAAAAAGACATTTAAGTCTTAGTTTAATCTATGGGCTTTTATCGCGTGTACTAAAATCCCACTGTTGTAGATCTCATTTGCACAGGAAAGCGAGCCAGTGGAAGCACTGCACGCAGGTTGAGCGCCTCGCACGTAGGAGCGAAGGGGTGCTGGTCGCGCGTGTTATTGTCGCCCGTATAACTGTCTCCCGAAAGCGGGAAAAAAAAAAAAAAAAAAA
>NQII01005301.1:23422-79927 GCA_002778355.1 Clitarchus hookeri
AAAAAAAAAAAAAAAAAAAAAAAAAAAATCGGGGCCATGTACACAGTCTTATAGACGCAGCACGACGAGAACACTGCACTCCAGTTCAGAGCATTGGGCGTATAGCGGCGATGGTGCACTTGATGTGCGAGGCAGTGTCGCCCTTATCGCTCCTGCGCTTCGCGGCTTCAAAGGTGGAAACTGGCTCCAGGTAGACGAGACGGGCCGCTTACGGCAACGTGATGGCATGAGGATGGTCGAGCAGAGCGCACCCACGCAAGCCGAGAACCATGTGAAGTGTGGGTTGGAGCGCGCGCGGGAAAACAGCCGCCGACGCAAACCACTTTCCCCCACCCATGCCCGCGCGCGAGGGAGCGTCTAAGGTCGCGGATGCCGTAGCTTCGCCAGGCTCAAGTCGCGCGTAGCTCTGCTCGCCAACCTGGCGCTCCTCCCGCTACATCCCGGGACAAACGTCTTTCCGCGCTGAAAAAAAAAATAATGCTAAAGGCGGTTCGCGGTAAACTGATCACTTTGGGAAGCCCTGCTTAAGATCTACTTGCATGCACATCGTGTATTATTCCCCCATACGTAAAATTAACATTACCATGGGCCTGAGCATTTTAATTCACGCGCTGGTTAAGTGAAACTGTGTAATTACTGTAAAAGTAAATGTTTTACAGATTTGCTCATTATTCCACTTACATGAATAAAAATAAAACAAAAATTTAAAAAAATATATTTTAGTATACACAATTATTTACCTAGCACTTTTATTCAGCGTTAAAGTACAGAACCTCTTTCCCTCCGTCGTTACCAAATTTACTGGATGCATGACACTTAGCGTGCCCGTCAAAATATATGCATATAGGGGCAGTGACATTTTTCGAAGGTTGATTTCAAAATTGCTCACTTTACCGTGAATAGCCTTTATCCTATTTTATCCCATACGATGAGAACCCACGAGGGTTATTGATTCCCCCTGTAAAATCCAGTTCCAACAACACAATAAAAATATCTTCGATATGTACTGTGAATGTTTCGAGGCTTAGAGCTCCCTGTCTTCTCCATCTAGCAAACTAGTGATGCTAAAAGAAACGAACGCAACTTTTCCATCAAGGAAATTTTCGTTATTTCCTTATTACACATTAGGGTAATTTTTCGAATGATCTGTAATGATGAATTTACAATATAGCGTAGTAAGGTGCGAAAGGAGTGTCAAGAGTGCTATACAGCAGCACTCCTCATTACAGTCCTATATAAACAATGAACTTTGTGACTCTGAGCTTGTGCATTTTCACTTGATAAACATTAGTCGTTTGGAAGAATTGTTCCCTCGAGCCGATGAAGGCAAAATTTCGAGTACTTAAAATTTGGTAGTTTCGCCGCTAATTCAGTTTGTGTTTTCAGAAACCAGAATAAGAATTTCTGAACATGGCTCAGACGCCATATTTTCTCCACTTCTAGCTTTAATGCACGTTGACGAGAAAAACATATACCAACTTGTTATTTCGACTGACTTTTAAAAGGCGACAGCGTATTTAATTCCACGTATACGTACAGCCTCTTAAAATATCAAAAGGAAGTTTCGTCGCCACATATTCAATATTTCATTGCGAAATAACAAACGCAAGCGACCACCACTTCAAAAAGGCACTGACATACGATTTGCAAATCACCCTTTTGTAGCGAATCACTTGCAACAGCCGTCGTCGAGTTAACGCGGTCGCCTGCCCGGCGCTTGGAATGCTTTGCAGCGTGATAAAAAAAAAGCCCTTAACAGGTTTACCTACGAAAAGAAAGTGTATTTCAGATGATGACCGAAAGGTACTTTCAAGACTTCACGCGCATCGCATCGGAAACATTGTTTTCATGCCCTCCAACATAGCTAAAACGGGTTTTTCAGACTGCTACATCCCAAAACATACGAACGGGATACATTCGAAACTGCGATATAAGCATTCGTTGCACTTTACTACAGAGTCACGTCCAATAAATTTTATAGAGTCGCGGCTCAAAGTCACGTTCAGGTGAGTCGCCGACAGAAAGACTGCACGCCAGTTGAACGCCCTGCGCGTAGAGGCGATACCGAATTACACACACCCGTCAGCGTTGCACGTAGCGCTTTATCGATTTTCGATCGATTTTTTTCTCACACAAACATGCCTCTCGCAGGCGGCCAGGCGATAGGTAGTTTAGTAAGGAAATACTTCCCAGTGACCTGGACAAAGTTTTAACCATAATATCTTCAGCTCTTGTTTAAAGTACTAAGACTTTCCTGCTCTTGTGAGTATTGCATTGGAAACGAGACCTCGAAAACAATAACGAAATCAAGTTGTTCGTTAAAGCCCTTCAAAAGTTGAATTTCAAGGGAAAAAGTTGTAGTTATTGTTTGATTTTAATTAGTATACAAAAAGTTGCTTGCAGCATTTCCTACAATTAAACCGTTTCTGGGATTCCGGTTCGTGAAATTCTGGATATCGTATGGCTAACTCTGATGGATTATGTTTTACTTAACATTACACATAATTATCATATTTAATAAGCAACTTCGTACTTATGTTTGTTTTCTCGTTAAATTCCATCGCTTTCCTTACATGAAACTCTATCTTCAGATCTGTACCCCCTCCCCCCCCCCCNCTCCTTATCAGAAAAAATTTTAGAACGTCGTAATTTTCAAGAAAAAGAATTTCAAAAATGAAAGATAGGCTTATGCTTTCAAACAAGTTGTTCAAAAATGTGTTTCGTGGAACATCCTGATGGAACAAAATGGGAGAAATTAAATAATTATTTATTAAAATTTTTTTATATGAGTATAAAAATAATTTTTCCAACCTCCTGTGGCGCAGTCAGTTGGTGCGCCGCCAATCTAGGGCGCGGAGGGTTCTGTGTTCGAACCCCAGGCAAGGCATGGGTGTTAGTTTAAGTTAGGTCGTAATTTAGTTTGTAAACCGTCCCCTGATAAGCCTTCAGGCATAATACCGGGGGAAGTTAATAAGCCCTTTCCAATCCAATCCAACCCATTAAAATAATTTTCAGATTTCTGAGAATGATTTTTGTGTTAATCTTTCTTCCCTTGGCGACTGGCCAAGTAGGAGGAAAGCAGAACAATGGACAAATAGTCTGAGGTACATAACAAACCAACGTGATGTGTTGAGGGGCTGGTATAACATCATAATGCAGCAACAAACTGTGTGGCATTTCACTAGCAGTAGCCGTGCATGGTGATGTCATGTGCAGACAAAGGCTGTTCACGATAAAGTGAGCACTTTAGAAATCAACCTTTCAAAATGTCACTGCTTCTACCTGCATGCATTTTAAAGGGCACACTGACTGGCATGCGCCCTCTCAAGTTGGTAACGACGGAGTGAAANTGCTTCTACCTGCATGCATTTTAAAGGGCACACTGACTGGCATGCGCCCTCTCAAGTTGGTAACGACGGAGTGAATATAGTTACATGTCTTAAAGCTGAATTAAAAGTGTTAAGAAAACATTTAAGAATACTGAAATTATTTGTTCTACCTTCTATATATTTAATGTATAAAAGAGTATGAATTAGCAAAATTGTAAAATATTAANACTGAAATTATTTGTTCTACCTTCTATATATTTAATGTATAAAAGAGTATGAATTAGCAAAATTGTAAAATATTAACTTTTATAATAATTACACAGTTTGACTTGACAGGCACATGAATAATGTGACCAGGCTCATGACAATGTGGATTTTACATATGGTGGAAGAATACGGAATGTGCATACAAGTAGATCTTTGGCAGGGATTTCAAAAGTGCTCACTTTACCGTGAACAGCCTTTAGCGGCTTAGTAGCGCCAGAAGACTACTGTACTTGAGCATCGTGTCTGAGACAGCGGCGAGGTACTGCTTGCAAGAAGCACTACATGCTACCTTAAAATTTCGATTTGGCCGCCATCATGAAAAAATTAAGTATCAAAACTTTGCATAGTCTGTTCATGTGTACTGAGCACTTTTGAAAACCGTGCTTAAGATATGCGTGTGTGTATATTGANAAACTTTGCATAGTCTGTTCATGTGTACTGAGCACTTTTGAAAACCGTGCTTAAGATATGCGTGTGTGTATATTGGGTATTATTATAGTTCTACCATAAGTACAGTTAACATTGTCCTTGGCCTGATAATTTTATCCATGCTTCAGTTAAGTGAATCTGTTATATTATTACAAAAATAAATATTTTATAAATTTACTGATTCTTACACATAAGTTACATCCATTAAAAACAGAAAGAAAAAGAAATAATTTCAGTATTCGCAAGTGTTTACCTAACACTTATAATTAAACGTTAAGACATGGAACTACTTTTCCTCCGTCGTTATTAATTTCACTGGGAACTTACTAGTGTGCCCGTTAAAATATACGAAAGTAGGGGCAGTGACATTTTTCAAAGGTTGATTTCAAAAGTGCTTAGATAATCGTGAACAGCCTATAAGTTGAACTATCTGGTGATGTAGTGCTGTTTGAATACCGGCTACATACTCACATATGATGGAACTCGGTCAATCGGCTAAAAGGGCTTGTTTGTTATGCTTTAAAAAAGTGTGGGAGATGGAGGGGAAAAGTGGGAATACCACTTAGAACAACAAACGCACACAGCTGTTAACACACATAGCTATACACACAACACACNGGGGAAAAGTGGGAATACCACTTAGAACAACAAACGCACACAGCTGTTAACACACATAGCTATACACACAACACACGGCTATAAACACGCAGGCGCTAAGTGGAGCTGGCTGCCTTGACGTCTGAGGGCCACACCTGTTATGAGACTTCAATATGTAAATGCAATCGTTACGTAGTGTAAAATGAAAGTTGCTTTTTAACAACGGGCCAGTAACTGCATCTATTTGTGTGCTAGGATTATGTGATTAAGAACACCCCACAACAGCGAAATAAACTGCAATTAGTTCAACAATGAGTCAAAATAATCATAACGGAAATTTAATAAATACGTTTCGAGGATAGATTGCAACATTAACTTTTTACTCAAGTATGAGTTTAGAGGAGATGGGCATGGGCGTTGTAAGGTTCCCCTTTGCCCCTAATTGTGTCACCAATTAGTATTGAAGTTAATAATCCTTTGATTGTGAATCAAATATGTAATCGATGTAAAATATAATGTATTTTATTGTATTGTGAAGTAATTTTTCTCGTTGTATTTGTACTAATTAACAAGTGTGTCAACACCGCTAATGCTACTGTAACCTCCCTCCCTTCACTAGAGTCAGTGTAACTCCCGCCCCTGAGAATTTTCTGGCTCGNACCGCTAATGCTACTGTAACCTCCCTCCCTTCACTAGAGTCAGTGTAACTCCCGCCCCTGAGAATTTTCTGGCTCGCACCTCACAAGTTTGCTCGGAATCTGCTATGCAGTAATCAGGAGATCGTCCCCGGAAGACTTTCTGTTCAAATAGTTATACTGCTGAAAGTCCAACTTACTACGATAGGTCACCGAGTGGTGACCTATCGTGACCGAAGTAGCGCAGTAGTAATCCTTCGGACTCGCATTCGGGGGCCACGGTGGTATAGTGGTTAGACTACTTGCCTTCTACGAAGGCGAAACGATCCCCGGTGAGGTCGCCCCCGGATTTTCGCATGTGGGAATCGCACCGGACGATGCCGCTGGTTGGCGGGTTTTTTTCGGGGATCTCACGTTTCCCCCACACTTGCATTCCGGCACTACTCCATACTCACCTCGCTTCACCCTCATCGGCTCTCAAGACCTCGATCTTAAGAGCCACTCAAATCTCTTCACTCACTTCACTCGCTCGGATTCGGGAGGATCTGGCTTTCAATCCAGGTCCTTCCATCCTGATTTTTGTTTTACATGGTTTCCAGAAATTACTCCAGGCGAATTAATTCCCCATTCCTGCTTATCTGAGCAACTTGCTCCGTATCTAATGCCCTCACTCGCTATTGACGAGACGTTAAGCTACCTACCTACGACGGGTTAAATTTTGTACCTATTGTGTGGTATTTAGGCAAGGGATACTAGTTTGTGAAAAGTAAATAACGTCAACAGGTCTTGTGGTTTTCCGAGAAGACGTCCGTATTTTGAACGTTTCAACCTTTTCCGCGGTGCATAAAAAAAATGCACAACGTGGTTGTCCTTGGTGGAAATGGCTATGTTTATCCTCCCGACGACGTACATATGGTTTTTCCGTCAGTAAAATGCCTCAATATTTTTTTTTTATCCTGGCGAAATATGTGTTTATAAAATTGGCAAAAAAATCGTTGTCGAGCATTTTCCGCTATGGCTTACAGAACCAGATCACATCCATTACTGTGTTCAGCCTTTCTTAAGTCGCACACGCACGCTTAAATAACAGAGATATGCGTGAGGTTGTACCAAAACCACACACCAGTGTATGGGCGTGCTCCATTTCTTGCATGGATGTAGTTACTATGATCTCCGCGAACAAATGTTCTGTTATTATACCAAAGGCATTCTTGGCTACACTGGTTAATGGAACAATAAGTGTCCGCTTGTTTCGCTATGCCACACTGCACGGTGTTTAAATAAACTGGATATAAGATAAGGGTCCCGCCTGCCTGGTGCTTGAACTGCGTTGCAGTGTGTTTGAAATCCTGGTTTATTGACGAAATTATTAAACGTGTCCCAGGATGACGAAGACAGAATGGTACTTTAAAGTTACCACGCATGCTGTAAATATTAATTTGAAGCCCTCCAAATAGTTAAAAACTGCTTTTTCAGACTGCCGTATCTGAAAACATACTTGACGGACACAGACCAAACTACGATACGTGCCTGTATTGATCTTTGCTTCAGACTTTTCATCAATAAAATTATAGGATCACCGCTGAAAGTCCCATAGGTACACGCAGCACTACGAGAACATTGCACGCCAGTTCAGAGCCCTGCCTGCTCGTAGTGGCGAGGGCGCTCTTGTAGCGCGTGCCAGTGTAACCCTTACAGCTATCGCGCTTATCGGTAAAAAAAAAAAAACAGAGAAAAACGATGCAGGCAGGCAGGCAGGCGGAACCCTTAACATATCAGGTATTTAAGGTTAATGTAGAATTCAGTATATCCAGCTTGACATTGCTGCCAACTCACACAAAATATACACATTTACTATGTACACGCACTCAGTAGTTAAGGCTCCCGCCAACCTGGAGCTTTTTTCTGCGTTTGAGGCCGAGAAGCGCGGGAGCGTTAAGGACGATACTGCCACGCACATCAAGTGTGCCATCGCCGCTAAGCGCAAGGCTCTGAACTGTCGTGCAGTGTTCTAGTCGCACTGCGTGTACCTATGAGACATTCAGCAGCGACCCTATTACTTTATTGGTGGAAAGTCTGTAGGAAGGTTCAGTGCAGGGTCCTTGAGTAGTTTTGTATGTGTCTGATGTAAATATATTTTGAAGTACAGTGCTTTGAAAAAGCAGTTTTTAGCCATTTTGGGGTACTTTGAAATTGTGTTTCTAATTGGTGTGATGTCTTGAAAGCACTCCAACAGCCCTCTTCTGAAGCGTGCGGGTGAGTGTTATTTTAGTAGGGCAGTTAATTGGAAGCACGTTTAATAGTTTCGTGGAAAAAAGTGCATTTCAAACACTCTGCAACACAGTTAAAGCGCCAGGTAGGCGGGAGCCTTAAGGCGACCTTAAAAGAGTTTATAGCTCCCTAACAATAGGCACGTTCCCGCCAAAAATTAATTCGCGCCAACTTGACTTCAGTGCATGAAAAATTTTAAGGCCTCGTGTAGATGACGCACCGAGGTTGGCCGGAAGTTGAATCTCGTAGGAAGTTGGTATAGCGCCTGTACGGAGGGTACGAAGCAACATCCTTGCGCGCATTGTGCACGTAATTAGACGTACAGTAAGCCGGCCGGCGCCGGCGGCTGACAGTATAAATGGCGGCGTGACGGCGTACGCGGCCCGGCCTTGCCCCACTCTTGACCAACGACGACATGCTCTTGACTACCGCCGCCCGCGAGCAGCCTGTGCTGTGATGTCACCGGCACCAATACGCATTGCGCGACTTGCCGCTCCCGCCACCGGCGCGTGTGTGGGTTGGCGCTGGGAACGGCGCCGAGCGCAAGGTCACCACTGCGCATGTGCGCCAACAGCCGCGTGCACCTCCTTAGGGTTGATTCTAATCAAGTTAGGAACAAAACGAGTTTTCTTATGGGAGAGTTTGGTATAGCGAAAATTTCCTCCGCTAGGTGCGCACTGTTCCAAAGACGTCACATTAAATTCAAATTTTAAGCTACGTGAACAATAAACGATAATGATTTTACTTATTTATATAGTTACTTTATATTTGATTTACATTTACTTCAATTATTTCGGTTTTTTAAAGTAGGAAATAGAGAAAATCTGGTACACAAGCGACACTAGCGCTAACCTATTGGCGAAAATTTTTAGTTGCCAAATTAAAAGCATTGAGCTTCCACACCTGAGTAGAATAAAATCTTAACCTGGTTCTACGGTGTTGCGATGAAATGCATTTATATAATTAATTCACGGTTACTTCCAACTTTTCAGAAGCCCTGTTAAAGTTCTCTTTCCTGGGTATTCCTCCGCATCATGAAAACAAAGATTAGAAAAATTACACCAGAGAGCTGACGTACCGCATTCGTGCGTTCTCAGTGTAATAATATTTTGCATAAGAAGTATTTCTATCTTGGTATTACCATTACACGTGTTCTTTCTCTGTCTTTATTTATATTAGCTGTAGATGAAGTATTATAATTTATAGATGAAATATAAGTACAAGCTCAATTTACCAAAAACAAGGCACTTTTATGTTGACAGTAGCATAACACTTTGTGATCGTGGCATATTTAGGAAACAACCAATTACGTCTCTCATGGGGTGATTTTTCAAAAGTTTGATAAAAAAAANTTGACCAAAAACAAGGCACTTTTATGTTGACAGTAGCATAACACTTTGTGATCGCGGCATATTTAGGAAACAACCAATTACGTCTCTCATGGGGTGATTTTTCAAAAGTTTGATAAAAAAAAAAGGACGAAGAAATCGCGAATAGACTATATAGTCTATTCGTGGTTTCTTCATACTTTTTAAATCAAATCTTTGAAAAATTACCCTGTGTATAACATGTTTGGTTCTTTCCTATATATGCCACTTACACTGAAGAGCCAAAAAAATGGTATAGGCGTGCGTATGCAAATAACAGACGCATGGAACCAATCAGAGTAACGCGATGCGGTCGGCAGCTAGATCGGTTACCACTGCTACAATGGCAGGTTATCAAGATTTAAGTGAGTTTGAACGTGGTGTTATAGTCGGCGCACGAGAGATGGGACATATCATCTCTGAGGTAGCGATAACATTTGGATGTTCGCGTACGACCAGTGTACCGTGAATATCGGGAATCCGGTAAAACATTACATCTTCCACATTGCTGCGGCCGAAAAAATATCGTGAAAGAATGGGACAAACGACGACTGACGAGAATCATTAAATGTGACAGACGTGCTACCCTTTCTCAAATTGGCACAGATTGGATTTGTGGATTGCCCTGTAGGATTAATGGTGTGAAATGCCTCCTGCATACTTCAGACATTAGTCGAGTCCATGCAACGTCGTCTTGCGGCACTTCTGTGTGCTCGGGGGGAAGGGGGATTCTTCACGATATTAGGCAGGTATACCAGTTTTTTTTGGCTCTTCAGTGCATAACAAGCGTTTTATACCTGTATAATATATAACGTGTTAAAGGTAAATTACATGGGAATTAAGAACAGTAGTAAATACATAAGCCTTTTAATTAAGCAATGGTTTTAATTAAGCAACGTATACATATTGACAGTGTCCTAAAACACGTACATCTCCATTAGTGCCAACCAACTTTCTGAACATCCATATTGCATCACCCAACTCTAGCTTCATCTTCCTGCGAGAATACAGAACAGGAGCTTGAGCAAGAGTAATAATAGCGTTTGAATTAACTACATTTTCATTAATTGCGAACGTCTTCCAACATATAATATGACTATGAACAGGAAGAAAATTGATATGTTGGTAATGCGTAGTAAGAAATAGTTCTTACGCAAAATATTATTACACTGAGTGAGCACGAATGCGGTGCTTGATTCATGATTCATTATCAACTGACCACAAATGAATTTCCTGCTTGTAATTAATTACTGCCTATGGACAGTCGCGGCCGTGGCTATAATGATATACGAATGTGAAGAGAATGCGCAGAAACACAAAACAGACGGGGCGAGTCCATTCATCTGAAAGCGGATGGTGGGTAGATCGGCCCTTTCACTCTCAAACTGCGCGAGAAGAAACTTGCCACTTGAACCGCACTCCAGTGCGCATGCGCGTAAAACGAGACATTCTTTCACCAATTATCATAGTTAAGTTTAAACTGTTAAAACACTCATTCAACTAGAACTGTAGGATTATTTAGGTTGTGTTAAAAAAAAAATCCGGGTGTGGTTCGGGGACACAGCCTTGGGTTTTACGTGAATGCTTCTGCGTTAGCAGGTAATATTTTCTTTTAAATATGATAATTAACCCTTTCAGACCCACATTAATTTATGGTTTCAGGCGCAAACACAAAATTTATGATGCGTGCTATACTTAAGTTGACACAACACTGTATCGTTGTCACGGCCAATGAACTGAAGGCTATGTGTTCGGCTATATGAACCAATTATGACTTATNACACAACACTGTATCGTTGTCACGGCCAATGAACTGAAGGCTATGTGTTCGGCTATATGAACCAATTATGACTTATACCAGTAAGACGGTTTGCGAATAATTTACCCACACGTAAGATCATTGGTCATTTAGCTTCGCAGTGTGCAGTACAGACCAAAATTACCTACATGTGAGTAATGTACACGATTGCATACATTGAGTCTGAATGAGTTAAATGCATGTAACGAAATGGGTACTTGGCGTTTATGGCTTAAATCGGCAGAGCTAGACAAACATTCAACCGCAAACAAAATAACGCATATTTTAGTTTAATGAACATTGATTATACGTATCGCCTACAAGTGTTTATCTAAAAATCGGCATCCACCAAGCATTTAGACGAATTTGAATAATTTTTGTCCACACAGAATTTTGTTCTTTGTGGGTGAATGATTCGCGAAATATGCGCATATGTTAAAAATAAAAAATATTTCACCCAATAATTTGGCAGAAAATTGCAGGTCCACTGAAAAAAAGCCGTTTTTAGTGTTGGATTTTGGGGAGGAGGTCAGAGACACAAAAACTAGGTTTTTTTTATTTTTACATGGATTTATATCCTGACCTTTGTGAGTCACCTCGAACGTCTGCAATGTGCATTTAATACAGATTGTGAGAACAAATAATCACCTATTTGTAATTACTGACTTGAGCAATCAGTACTAAGGACTCAGTCAACGAAGATAAGTAAAATGCGGAGCTGACAGAGGTTGTTCACGATAAAGAAAGCGGTTGTGAAAGAAACCTTAGAAAAAAATCACTGAGCTTAACTACACATATACTTATTTACGTACTGGCATTCAGGCTGTTAGTTAAGTTGGCAGCGAAAGAATAACAATTGTTCTTAACACTCGATGTACTGCGGGTATAATATTTAAATTTTTGGCCACGGAAGTTAGTATTTCTTGCCTTATACACATTAGAGTATTAGTTTCCATATTGGTAACATATTTACATTCCTAACAGTTCCATGATTTTATAGGCTGTTCATGGTAAATTAAGCACGTTTGAAAGTCCTGCCGAAGATCCACTTCTCTGCCTATTTCCTAACCCTCCATCAAATGTGAGGTTAGCATTGCCACTGACACTCTCACTTCATTCATGCACCAATCAAATGTAACTGTGAAATCTTTAAGAATGTTAATATATTAGCAATTTGCCAATTATTACTTAATCTAAGTAAAAAAATATAGAAAATNAGAGCTGACAGAGGTTGTTCACGATAAAGAAAGCGGTTGTGAAAGAAACCTTAGAAAAAAATCACTGAGCTTAACTACACATATACTTATTTACGTACTGGCATGCAGGCTGTTAGTTAAGTTGGCAGCGAAAGAATAACAATTGTTCTTAACACTCGATGTACTGCGGGAATAATATTTAAATTTTTGGCCACGGAAGTTAGTATTTCTTGATTTGTACACATTAGAGTATTAGATTCCATATTGGTAACATATTTACATTCCTAACAGTTCCATGATTTTATAGGCTGTTCACGGTAAGTTGAGCACGTTTGAAAGTTCTGCCGAAGATCCACTTCTCTGCCCATTTCCTAACCTTCCACCATATGTAAGGTTAGCATTGCCACTGACAATCTCACTTCATTCATGCACCAATCAAATGTAAGTGTGAAATCTTTAAGAATGTTAATATATTAGCAATTTGCCAATTATTACTTAATCTAAGTAAAAAAATATAGAAAATATTTCAAATAAATTCAGTGACCACAAACGTAAAGTTACACTTTGAATACGACGCGTCGTTCAGATATGGGACTACTTTGAGTATTTTTCTGCCAACTTAACTGGGAGCATGTCAGTCAGCGTGTCCGTTAAAATACACGCTGTTAGGGGCAGTGATTTTTTTTTTCACGTGCTTTTTTCAAACGTGCTTAGTTCACCGTTAACCATCTATACTTAGGGCCAGTGACTTTTCGCATAAAAATCGGAGCACACAGCAGACTTCAAAAATATATACACACCTCAGCTGTTGTTATACCTCCATTGGCTGCTGGTGCCGTGTCCGTCTTTGACCAAGCCACTCAGGACTAAGTAACTCCGAAACTGAACTTTCGTGATTCGTGCGCAAACGGTTAACACGGGCCAGAAAATTTTTTAGCCAATCAAAGAACCTGGACGACCCTGCAGTGCTTTGGACTGTATCTTGTATCGAAATCTTTTCGCGAAATGTCACTGCCNACGTGCTTTTTTCAAAAGTGCTTAGTTCACCGTTAACCATCTATACTTAGGGCCAGTGACTTTTCGCATAAAAATCGGAGCACACAGCAGACTTCAAAAATATATACACACCTCAGCTGTTGTTATACCTCCATTGGCTGCTGGTGCCGTGTCCGTCTTTGACCAAGCCACTCAGGACTAAGTAACTCCGAAACTGAACTTTCGTGATTCGTGCGCAAACGGTTAACACGGGCCAGAAAATTTTTTAGCCAATCAAAGAACCTGGACGACCCTGCAGTGCTTTGGACTGTATCTTGTATCGAAATCTTTCCGCGAAATGTCACTGCCATTCATTATACTTATTGAATAAAGTGATCAGGTCCTTAGTAGTGTTAATTTCACGTATGGCAGAATGATACAAAACGAGAAGTAAAAGTAGAACTTAAGTGGGGCTTTCAGAAGTGCTCAATCCACCGTAGACAGGCTATATCAGTGGGGCTGCGCCAGGGCATCGAACGAGGACGAGTGCCTCCGAAGGCGCAGAAAGTCGGTCGGCGTATCGATCCTGCCAGACGATGAATAAGTGACGAGTCCCAGCCGACGAGGGGTTGCGTGGCGGTAAACCTCGGCAACTTCGATCACGCTGCATCACGAGAAATGTTTTTCTCCAGTCCCCGCCTCTCGTAGCATGCCATCATGGAATTTGTGGGGCCTGCCCTACCTACTGCACGGCATGGCGTGCAGAGATTTAGAAATCCCCTTCTCCCTAGAAAACTACTGAAAATTCTTCTATTGGTCTGGTTATGAGTCCAGAAACGTTTCATATATGTCTAAATTTATGGATTATTCATCGAAGTAGTCTAATTATATATGGCTAATACAAGAATTGTTTTTCCAGATTGGTAGGTACTTTGGTATTATTTTTCCCGGAAGAGAAGCTCTAAAGTAGTTCATGAGAGCAGAACCTGCCTTTATACCTATCACTATGCCATAAAATTATAGGTTCGCCGCTGAAACTGAGGTTGTACGTTATTCGACTGAAAATAAAACACTACACGTCAGTTCAGTAGCTTGCTCATGGAGGGGACGAGGCATTCGATATCGGCCAGGTTTTATTGTGGACTGGTGTCCGATTCGCATTCGGGAGGTCGCAGATTCGGTACCAACCGGCTGCAATGGTAGTAGTAGTTCCTTCTAGTTTTTCCAATTTCATTCATGACAAATGTCTACGTTTTCTCTTAACTATCTCAGCCAGAATTGACTTCATGATGTCAAGCGTTGCAATGAACATTTTGTTTTTGGAACTGTACTATTAGGTATCGGTATACCACTCTGCCATGTCGGGGCAAATAAAAAAGTATTTGTTTTTGATGTCATTGATAGTTGCTGTTTATGAGACAGCGTAATATAATCTCAACGAGTGATGTATCTCACCAAGTGAGAATATCTCTTCTTAGACGCTATAATTACTGTTTAGAGAATAGATAATAAATTCCACTTCCTGTGGAACGTCCCATGTATACANTCTTCTTAGACGCTATAATTACTGTTTAGAGAATAGATAATAAATTCCACTTCCTGTGGAACGTCCCATGTATACAACACTGTGACAAAAGGAATAATGTGTACCTACGTTTTTATTCGCGCAAAAATAAAATATTATACAGTATAGTCTATTCTCAGTATCTTCATATTTTCTGAACAGAACCTTAAAAAAATTAACCCTATGTAAGACGTTTCTGGTTGTTTCCGAAATGTGTCATTTATCATAAGTGTTTCATACCGCTGTTAAAACATTAAAGTATCTTATTTTCGGTTAAATTGAACAAGCGTTTTATACTTTTGTTAATATAAAANTACCGCTGTTAAAACATTAAAGTATCTTATTTTCGGTTAAATTGAACAAGCGTTTTATACTTTTGTTAATATAAAATATCTTAGTTTTGGTTAAATTGAACTTTTACTTATATTTTAAGTACAAATTATAATATTTCATTTCTAATTANACCGCTGTTAAAACATTAAAGTATCTTATTTTCGGTTAAATTGAACAAGCGTTTTATACTTTTGTTAATATAAAAATATCTTAGTTTTGGTTAAATTGAACTTTTACTTATATTTTAAGTACAAATTATAATATTTCATTTCTAATTANAAAATATCTTAGTTTTGGTTAAATTGAACTTTTACTTATATTTTAAGTACAAATTATAATATTTCATTTCTAATTAGAATGAATAAAAACAGAGAGAAAATATATAAATTGGTAATGCCTAGCAAGAAATAATTATTTTGCAAAATATTATTAAACTGAATGCTCACAAATGCGGTGCGTTGCCCCTTTGGTGTAGTTTTCTGGACTTAGTTAAGGTTTGTTTGCATAAGGCGGAGGAGTGGCTTGAAAGTAGAACTCGAGCAGGGCTTCAGAAAAGTGGCAAGTAAGTATGAATGTATTGCGAAGTGCGGGCCGGTGTCGCGTGCCGATGTGCTGGCAGCGAGCGGCGAACTGCGCGGCTCTGGTCTCTGCGGGTCGTGCGTACGTGCGTCGCACCGTACCATAGGTTAAGGATGAGGTAGCTTACTCGTCTTCTGCGCATGTATCCGTCGTACCCCGTGTACCCCAAAGCAACGCAACTGTCGAAGTTGCACGCTCGACAGTGATGGGCGTGTTTGTTTGTATCTTTATTTTAAAAACACAAGCACCATAGTACTAAAATAATTTTACCAATTTGAATGCAATCAAACTGAATTACAAATTTGCTAGGAGATGTATACAAACATCTCAAAGCGCTTGTATACTAAATAGTGTTCTAACCTCAAATCCAATCCTCGCCGTTCTTGCTAGTCGTAATGGCAGAAAATCAGTCCAGTGTTGGGACACGGAGATTGGTCGTGCGCGGCCAGCGGGATCGGTCTGCCTGGTGTTTAGTCTACGCACGGGACTTGCCGCGCTCGAGCCCAGACGCGAGAAGTGCCGGTGAGTCATGTTAGGGACGGCGGGGCGCTGGGTCTACGCCGGGCCGCAGACGTTTCGAGAAAGGCGCGCGCCGCGATCAATACGGCGCACATCTGCGGAGACGGCGACGCGGCACGAAGCCCGGACCACGCCCAACGAGGGGAGCGTGCACGTCGATACCGCCTTCGTTCCGGGCCACTTAGTCACACGGCGAGCATTCCAGAAAACCCGCAGTCTGTCCTTGCTGACTGCTGACCCGGAACTACCGTCACTTCCTCTCAGAGACCCTCCTTTTGTGCCCGTGCACGCTACCACACATAGAACCTAAGTATTTAGGCTATTCACGGTGAAGTGAGCCCTTTTGAATACCCTCTTATTTGGAATAATAATCAATAAATATATTTTATTTTGCCATTTGGCGTTAACTTTTAATGCGGTGGAATATACACACTGTGTTTATTACTTACATGGCACTATTTACTTAAAAATATGGTTGAAGGATACAAAATTGATTGGAAAGGGCTTATTAACGTCCCCTGGTGTTATGCCTGAAGGCTTATCAGGGGACGGCTTATAAATTAACTGATGACCTAACTTAAACTACCCATGCATTACCTAGGACTCGAACCCAGAGCCTCCTGCACCCCAGACCGGCGACGCACCAACCGACTGCGCCACGGGAGGTCAACAAGGATAAAAATTGGCAGAAGGGAAAAAGTAAGTAGGGCATCAAAAGTGCTCACTTTACCGTGAACAGCATTATACAGAGGTGAAACAGCCACTTTTATCGCGAACTACAGACATGAATGCAAACAAAATGGCGTAACTGGTCAGCAAAATGTTGGAACACCATACGCCAATCAGCGCCCGGCAACCTACTCGCCAGCCGGCAGCCCAGTCAATAGTGGGCCTTTCACAGTATGCAGTAGCCAATCAGATACACGGCCCGTTCTCAGAGCTTTGTGTAGCCAATCAAAGATAACGGGTACGGTTACATCGACGGAACCCCCACGCCATTGCGTCTGTGTACGTATGTTCTCTGTAGTTAAGGCGTTACGATCATTCGGTGAGGAGGCTGAACCTGTAACGGTCCGGGTCCCATCCCCTGCATGACTCAAGATTTTTTAGAGCACCGATTCGGAGTNGTGAACAGCATTATACAGAGGTGAAACAGCCACTTTTATCGCGAACTACAGACATGAATGCAAACAAAATGGCGTCACTGGTCAGCAAAATGTTGGAACACCATACGCCAATCAGCGCCCGGCAACCTACTCGCCAGCCGGCAGCCCAGTCAATAGTGGGCCTTTCACAGTATGCAGTAGCCAATCAGATACACGGCCCGTTCTCAGAGCTTTGTGTAACCAATCAAAGATAACGGGTACGGTTACATCGACGGAACCCCCACGCCATTGCGTCTGTGTACGTATGTTCTCTGTAGTTAAGGCGTTACGATCATTCGGCGNATGTTCTCTGTAGTTAAGGCGTTACGATCATTCGGCGAGGAGGCTGAACCTGTAACGGTCCGGGTCCCATCCCCTGCATGACTCAAGATTTTTTAGAGCACCGATTCGGAGTGCCAAACTGTCCACTAAAATCTAGAGGTCCCATTGTCTTCAACTTTACTTGCGCATAATTGTGCGACGTCAAACCCAAACTTTGACAGACTCGTCAGACTAGCCCGCGGACAAAGTATTTTATCAGTAGAAGCCTATAAAATTCGCGTTAATTTTTGGGGATACGTTAAAATTGAAACACATATGCCTTTGCAATACGTTTGTCATTGAGAGCAACGGTGGTTGATAAGTTATCCAGCTCGCCTCCCAACAAGGCGAACCTGGTTCAATCCCGAATTTTCGCATGTGGGAATCGTGCCGAAGATGCCGCTGGTCGGCGGGTTTTCTCAGGGCTCTCCCTTTCCCCGCCCTTCATTCCGGCGCTGCTCCATACTCACATCAATCACCCTCATCGGCTCTCAAGACCTCGCTGTTAAGAGCCGCCCAAATCTCTTCACTCACTCATGTTTGTCATTGGATCATTCTTTATTTGACACGCCCATGGTAACTCTGCTCCAATAAATAAACACTTCACAATTGTGTGCCCCAATCACATGCACTTCAATCAGAAAGGGAGTGATGTCACGTCTAAAGTGCAGCTAATAGAGATACGACACTGGCTCGTGTATATACGGTACTGTGGAGTTTAGCCTGATGCACAATAACAACGCAAAGTTTGCAGGTGCCTATTTTTCAGAAATTATTATTTTAAATACATAATTTTGAATACAATTACCTAATTTAACGTTAATTGTTACTGTCACTAGCATGAAATTTGTAATAAAGTTATATATTATTTCATATGTAACGATTTTCACGTTAATAAACTAACTGTGTATAAAAAGAAACCTAGAAATTTCGCAAGTTACAGAGTTACTGGGATATATTTTAAACACGTGTACTTTTGTGTTCCTTTTGTGATTGTGTCCCTCGTTTCCTGATACGCCCTGCAGGACTGTGAACCATTAATATGTATGTAGAAAATATACCGAGCGAATCGCGTACAACATAGTATACCGAAAACAAAGTGCTCTTCTTGAAGGCACGAGACAATTGGCAAAAATACAACGCCTGAGGTGTATACAGAATTGTTGATAACAGTCTAGACATAAAATTAACTCGCGAAATTTCCAGGTTTCGATGAATAAGTGGACCACGACTTTGTAATAAGTAAGAACAGGAAAATTTTGCGTTTTAAACAAGCTGTAGGCTAGACTCTACTGTCCTATGTATTGTATTTGTTAGCTGCTGCCCCAGTGAGTTGCCAGTTTTACCTCAGACCAGGTGCACGGGATTCGGTCCTTGTGTTTTTGCACCTCTGTTATTGACTATAAGTTCACCTGGGCGTGTCTAATAAACTGTGACCCAATTGGAAGCATCACAGAACTACAAATATATCTGAAGTCTTAGCTTCTTCTAAAATTAAATTGCAAAATTTTTCATTTTCTAGTAATAAACGAGTGAGGCTCGCAAATGTTGCAATTTTTGTGGGTGGCCCGATGGGAAAACTAATTGAATCTACCGCATCAACCAAAATGCTGTAAGTTGTGTATAGTACTGGCGCTCAGTCCTTCAGCGTAAATACTGCCGTAAGAACCAATATTTGTCTTGAAATTTATAGAGGAGTTGTGTGGAATAAATAATAAACCACACAGGAAAAATTTCCTACAAAGGAAATACATTCTAATGTTGAATGTCGACTAACTTTATTAAGACACAGAAGCACGAGCCTTGTGTGTTAACTAGCCATGACGTGATTCAAAAAATAATTTTCTTCTCCCTTCAAACCGGCTCACCTAGCCTCGAGAAAGTTCGTGTCCGAGCATTGATCGGCTAGTGACGTGACATGGTAGCGTATTCGGCCAAGATGCCAACGGTTACGTGACATGGTTCTCGTGTGGTACGTCACGTGGTCGCATGTTGTAATCCCGTGGCTTAAATTCATCTTCTCGGTTCTCATACTGTCTCAAATTTAAATGGGACAGTGAAATGGCATAGTGTTCGGATACGCGTGTTTCGAAACTCCGCCAATGTAAAAAAATTTTTTAATAGTAAATAAAACGGTTTGATGTGTGTAGAGCCATAATAATCGTTATTTGCGCCAACCAAATCTTACAAGTTTGGGGGGAAAACACGCAAGATCTACAACATAATTTAATTTCAGTAACAAAATTAATTTGATTGCTGTAAAAAAAAACTTAGTTTTATTCAATAAAACTTTTTTCTCAGCTTAAAGACCATGTATTCCTTCATTTACGATTCTGCGTATTCATTTATTACCTAAGCTAAAATAATTTAGCAATTGCACAATAAATAGTAAGTAAAACTGTCGACGACGCTGTGCTCGGCAGGCACTTTCCAGTGGATCATACTACTGGTCTCTACTAGCATATTGAAGTTTTACAACTGACTGCTGCCAATGCAGGCCAGCAAGAGAGACAGACTCCTTCCCGAGGATGCCCGTACGAATTATTTACGGGGATGTAAAAATTCGTGAGAGTTTATTTAAGAACAAACAACACTTGAAACATTCGTAATTTCCTGTAACTGTTGCAACTTGGCCACGGTTTATTTGACCTCTCTTGGAGGCTTCTCAACCAACGAAAAGCAAAGAAAAGCAGCCAACAAGCAGTTGATATGTGTTTGTGTACTTAAATGAATGTAAAATTTGGCCTCGCGAATTTTCCACGTCTCTAATAATTTTGCAGACAATTTTTTTTCTGTTGCAACACATAAAATAGAAAAATTTGAAGTTTAGGCTTTGCGTCGCACGGTTATGCTTAAAGGCTTCATAAGATGGCATATCCATGGCTAAAGTGGGCCGGCTCGGAGCTCATCAGGTCATGTCGGAATATGGACGCGAGCAATCATCGATCCGCCCTCCTCGCCGAATTGCCGAGCGAGCACGGGCATCGAATATTCACCTGCCCTTATAAATTGATGAATGAAGGGATCAATGATACCCGAGTTCCCGATTTACCTCTGTGAGTTCGGGATAGCGCACGGGACTCGGTGTGGGCAACCGCCCATATCTCGTAAACGCCCCTGGAGGCAGCGGTGTCACGAGACCGGGTACCGAGGTTCCCTAACTCGCTTGTGTGGGTTTGCAAATCAAATTTGCAGCCCGACAGACTTGGGTCAAATGAATGAGCCAGCTGCGGGCCGGCGTGGACACCATTATGATACAATATTTCATTTTTTCACAGCTATAAAATCGCGGAAGCTGTCCGCCAGAAGGCAATTTTACTACCACGCACATTGTTTTAAATAAGTTTAACACATCGAGGTCTGCACACATTTACAGTAGGTACTGGAACATTTCGCGAATTCACTTCAGGACAAGCTAGACCTCAAACTTACTTGTATTTCTGTTATGTTTGCAATTGTATCACAGTTTATTAGACACACTCCGGTGAACTCTGAGCCAATAGACCAGCAAGAAAACAAGCACTGAATCCCAGGCCACCTCTGAGGTGGCCTGGGATTCCTGGCTTCACAATGAGGCAGCAGGCAATTAAGTAAAAGGTGAGGCTCGAAAATACACAAGACAGTGGAGTCGAGCATACAGGTCGTTTAAAACGCGAAATTTCCCTGTCTTTAATTNGAGGCTCGAAAATACACAAGACAGTGGAGTCGAGCATACAGGTCGTTTAAAACGCGAAATTTCCCTGTCTTTAATTAGCAAGCATTCAAGACAAGTTGGCTGCGAGTCACCTATGTTCGCCACTACAGGAACACCAGTTCTGCTGGTCTCTGTGTTCCCATTCCACTTACCACAGTCCTGTTCATCCACACAACACCGGACGTGCTTACTGCACATTGCAACATTCATCACTGACTGGTTATCCGCCACTGGGGTGCCGAATTGAATTTGCCCCAATCAAACGTCATTTACCTTGTGAAAGTATTTAGAGTCAATCGTGTCCTTTGAGAGGTTACAGAAAATATTGTTTTTAGTCAGGGAAATAGCCATTTTTGAACTGTGCTGTCCTTGTAGGATCGATGACTATCCGTGCGAGTCTTATTTTCAGTGAGAAAGGAATGTTTAAAGTAGCAATGCTCGATCTACACTCGAGTTTAGCCCTTANGAAAGGAATGTTTAAAGTAGCAATGCTCGATCTACACTCGAGTTTAGCCCTTAAAGTATTAAACTGCGACTCTTCGCATGAACATTGTGAGTACGGACCTAAAAATTCCTCGGATTCATTTCACACAAGCTAGGATCCAAACACTAGTACGCCGTACGTACGTTTGTTTTAATTTTGCAATTGGCCCGTGTGTTATTTTATACCTCTTCGAGAACCCTGAACCAATAATGAACATTCAAAAAAATACAGGTGCAATCATCACCTTCCACTGTGACAGGAAGCGACAAATGAGCAGTTCATTATTTGNAACATTCAAAAAAATACAGGTGCAATCATCACCTTCCACTGTGACAGGAAGCGACAAATGAGCAGTTCATTATTTGCATGACTGTACATAATAATCTGAAGTCTTGCCTACAGGTAAATTAACTCTCGAGTTTTTCAGGAATCTCATTGCGAGGGCCCGATGATTAGCGTTGCGCGGAAATGAAGTTGACCCGCATACATACAGCGATATTTAATTTTTCACAATTTAAGATCTGCGTTAATTTATGGTTTCAGGTGTTGCAAAGAAAACATTTTTTGATGCGTGCTGTACTTTAAGCAGCCAGAGTACTTGTTTCGTTATCACAGCTAATAAACTGCAGGCTTTGTGTTCAGCTATAGAAATAAGAACCATTCATTTAGAACATTGAAATGAATTACAAATCAAGTTCCCCACAGTGAAGAACATTGGGCTTTGAGACTCGCAATGTAGAGCACCGACAAAAAATAATATTTCTGCGCGTTACGCCCACGTTTTTGAACACTGGGTCAGGATGGTACAGCGAAAAACAAACCTGTTAAAGTCTGTTCTCGGTAAACTGAGCACTTTTGAAAACGCTGTTCAAGATCTACTTGTATGAAAATTTAGTATTCTTCCAGCATGTGCAACCTTAACGCTTCCATTGACTTATCACTTTATTTATGCGTCGGTCATGTGAAATTGTAAAATTATTGGAAAGGAAAATATTTTAGAAATTTGCAATTTTCTTATTTATACGCATTAAAACAGAAGTTACTGATAACTATTGAGCCTACTTTGCTCTACATGGGTGCAAATTAATTTTAGTAAACTTCTTGAAAGCTTATATGGTAGGTAGGCATTGACGTCTCATTGACAGCATTATCATTATAGATGAAACCAAAAACATGTGAAGCAGTACAAAGAGAATTAAAATACACGAATGACTTACCTGGAATTCGGATTCAGAAGAACTCATAAAATTAAGCTAGCTTGCAATCAACTGCATTACGGAGGTAGGGTTCGGAGCATCAAATTAGGATATCATCGTCTAAGGTTTTGAATGATAGGGTTCACTACACTAAAATATTTACTTGGCCATAATTTTGAAAATAAGTATCTGAGCCACCAAAACACATACGTTTACATGGCCTACCATAACGCTACTTGTGTGAAAAATTTGGTGGAAATCGGTTGATTGATCTCTGAGATATGGCATAAAAACATTATTTTCTTAAATGGGGCTATCTTACAAAATTGCATAAAAAGAGGCTCTGTACATGATGTTTGTAATATATAATTTCAGTATAAAAAGTTTGATTGAAATTGTTAAATTGTAAAATATATATACCAAACATATAAAAAATAATTATATGGCCGCCATTTTTTAAATCATTGCCTGAAGCTATTTAAATCATGTAACTATATTTGGCCTTCTGTAAGTCTGCGAAATTTTGTGGAAATTAGTCTAATTATTCTGCATATGACCAAATGTTCCGTTTAATCACCTGACACTACTTTGCAAAAAAATTCAGCAAAGGAGGATCTCTGTATGCATATCGGTTGATTAGTCCTCAAGATATGGCATAAAACCTCTATTGATCATGTGACGATCTTCATAAATGGAGTGCAAAAAGTTTATATATTGGCACATTCAATTATTGTCATAGATACAATATACAAATTAAAATTAAAATATGTTTCATAGTTTCGTAGATATAGTACACTAAGCTAAAAGTTTGTATATGCGCCATTCCGAAAATAAGATAGCTACATACATAAAACATATAAATTAACATAGTCTACCGCAGTACAACTTCTTTGCCACATTTTAAAGAAATCGGTTGATTGTTTGCCGAGATACGGCATAGAAACTATATCATTTCATGTAGGACTATCTTACAAAATGGCGGAGGGATGAGGCTTTGCATGGACATATTTGATGGCTATAACTGATACTGTCACCACTTAACGTTCAATTGAAAGTTGTTTTGCAGTTTCGTAGATAAAAAATTTGGAGCTAAAATGTTTATATAGCCGCCATTTTGAAATTACATATGTCTGACCCACTCAAAATTTATCAGTTTACATAGCCTGCCATAGTATAATTGTTGCCAAATTTGGTCAAAATAGTTTGTTATTTCGGAGATCACATAATTTAAATTTGTCAAGTGATACTATTTTACAAAAAAGCGGACAAAAGAGATTTCGTGTTTATATTTGATTTTTGTTATATATACCTACAGCCACCATACAAAGTTTCGTTGGAATTAATTACATGCTTTCGACAATATAAAATACAAAACTAAAATAGCAATGTGAACGCCTCTTTGAAAATAAGTGTATTACATGCCTAAAACATATCAATTAACATTACCTATCGCAGTACTACTTGCTTGCCATATTTTGCAGGAATCTGTCAATTATTTCCCAAGAAATTACGAAAAAATTATCTTACAAAATGGAAGACAAAAGTTGTTTTCCTTATTTGATGCTTGTAATAGATACTGCCAGCATACAAAATTTCGTTGAAATTGGCCAAATGGCACGGTGCTTATAGCAAATAAAACTAAAATATTGATATGACCGCCAATTGCCTAATAAATTATAATTGCACATATTTACCTGGCCTATCATAGTATTTATTACGTGCCCATTTTGGCGAAATTTGGTTCAGTAGTTTTCGAGGTATAATGTAAAAGATTTATTTTTACATTTTTACATCGTCTTTAAAAATAGCAGACACAAGTGGTTGTTGTTTATATTATATCATGCTTGTAAAACATACAGTCAGCATACAAAATGTAGTTGAAATTGGCTAAATGGTATGGTAGTTTTACGAAATAAACCTAAAATATTTGTATGGCCACTATTTTGAAAATAAGTTCTTAATATTGTTTATTTGCTTATATTTTACCTGGCCTATCATAGTATTACTTAATTACCAAATTTGAAGAAAATTGGTTGAGTAACTTTTAAAATATAACATAATAGCTTTATTTTTTCATGTGAAGCTATCTTCCAAAATGGCGGACAGAATTGGTTGTTTGGCTTATATGATGCTTGTAGTAGATACTGTCAACGTACAAAATTTGGTTTAAATTGGTGGAACGGTATGGTAGTAATACCAAATAAACCGAAAATATTTGTATAGCCACCATTTTGGAAATAAATGTCTAATTAAGTTCAATTACTGACATTTACCTAGCCATTAATAGTATTACTTATGTGTCAAATTTGGCGAAAATAGGTTGAGTAGTTTTCGACATATAACTAAAGCTTTATTTTTTCATTTAAGGCTATTTTCCAAAATGACGGACAAAAAACAATATTCACCAATGAATTCAATGCTTACAACTCGCGCTATCAGCATATAAAATTTGGTTAAAATCGGTTGAATGATTTCCGAGATATGACATATCACTCTAAATTTTAAAATGACCACTATTTTGAATGGAAGTGCTTAGCGTGGTCGAAAACTATAAATGTCAGGTGTCCTTACTTAGTACCATATGTGTACCGAGTTTGGTAAAATTCGGTTAACGCTTTCAAAAATTGAAGGAGGAGGGGGGGGGGATTCACTCACACCACACACGTAGCCACACACTTATACACACAGACAGGAAAGTGATCTCATAAGACTTTCCTTCCTTCGGAAAGTAGGCTAAAAACAGAAGGTAGAATAAATCATCTCATTACTCACAAATGTTTGCCTAATACTTTATTTATTAATGTTAAATAACGGAATTAATTTTTCCTTCTGTATAACCAACTTTATTGGGCACGTACCAGTCAGCGTGCCTGTTGAAATACACAAGCAGTGACCATTTTCAAACGTTGATTTCAAAATTGCTCACTTTACCATGAACAACCTATAAATTCATGCTTTTACCGTGACAAGGGAAATTATCTTACCGCGGTGGATGTAAAGTCAATGTTTGTAAAAAATATATAATTTACAAAAATAGTGTCTACTTACTCACAGCAATGTCTCGTGCCGGCACGGAAGGTCCGAGAAGTCTGACCTTGAGCGTCAAACAGCCAACGGCCACGCCTATAAATTGAAATTACTTCATGATGCATCGTCTTTCTACTTTACCTTGCATTTTATCGTCGTAAAGAAAGCGAAATATCTGTCACGTAACCATCACATACTCCGTTCTGACATAATCACGCAATAAAAGGAACTCGTCGATGTAATATTTACAAAAGGAATAATGTCTTGTTCATAGCGGCAGCTATATTTTCCCAGAGGCGCTTTGCGGCAAAAACATCAAATGGACTTTGGACTGAAAGAAACGTGCTACTTGGATAAGGTTGTGCGTTAATTGGCAACCTGCAGAAAGTTGCAGCTATAATGGAAAATTGGTTGCGAAAAACGGACATTAGTAAGTAAGAACACGACTTTTCAAAAAGAATAAAAAAAACGCTTTAGTTCTTTCCAAATATAACCATTACTTGATCTTTAGATGAGGTGGCGATACAAATGATGGTTTTGAGGCATAAAGAGTCAAAAATCAGTTAAAATCTGCGTCTATAAAATTCAGTATTTTATAAGCAAAGTTCAGAGTTGAAAATCTACAAGAATGGTTTAAACATAAACACAAAGCGCAGGCGAATAAAGTTTTTTTTTAATAATATGACTAAATATCAAATAAAACTTTAACAACTCAAACCACAAGTAAACTGGAGACAATCTACCACAATTTATGATCGTTTGTGTGCAGCCGTAGCATTTGCTTAAGATGTGGTGTAGAAGTTGCGGAAAAGTTGGTTATAGTCTATTCGCGGTTTCTTCACACTTTTCGAATTAAACCTATGAAAAATAACCCCATGTATGGCGTGTTTGATTGTTTCCTTGCATCGCAAGATTTTTAAACTTTGATAAAATAAAGGTAGCTTATTGTTGGTTAAATTTAACTTTTAGTAATATTTTATTTACAAATTACAGCATTAAATTTGTAATGAGTATGAATAAAAACGGGGAGAAAATTGGCGTATTGGTAATACCTAGTAAGAAATAGTTCTCGTGCAAAATAATATTGAACCGAGTGCGCATGAATGTGGTGCGTAGTACTTTGGTGTAATTTTCTGTATTTGGTTAAGCTTTGTTTGCATGAGGCGGAGAAATAGCCTGAAAGTAGAACTTTAGTAGAACTTCAAAAAAGTTTGAAGTAATAGAAAATGGACTATATAAGACTCGGGGTGACAAATTGCATGTTGGGTTGTTGGTGCGTGAGGTTACGGAAATTACTGCGTGTCTCAGTGGCGTTTTTTTCCTTTCTTTTTGGATTCAGACGGCTGAGGGAGGAAGGAGTCTTCGTATCCTTTCTCTGACAACAAGTGTTGCACAGAATGTGGTAAAATTAACTCAATTAACTTAAATTCTAATTTTAACTCTTCCAGTCACGTAAACAATGGCAGATGTTACAACGAACAAATATTTTGTTCGGAACTTTACAAGTATCAGTGTAACGCTCAGCTATATGTCGGTATAAGAATTCATTCTATTCAGGTTAGGAACAAAACGAGATTTCCTATGGGAGAGTTTGGCATAGGGAAAATTTCAACCGCAAGGTGGGCTGATGTTTTAAAGATGTAACTTTTAAGCTGGGGGTAAATTGAGAAATTCTTTCTATTAGTGTATAACAGTTTGTGTTTGGCTCAAATTGCGATACATACTTACCCCAGCCAAAATTTTAAGTGTTAACTTTATTTCGTAACTATTATGCAGGTCCTCCAATGGTGTTTACAAGAGCAAGTAGTAACAATAAAACTGTGGTTGGCATCGAGCATTCATAAGCAAACTTATTTATATGGAAAAAAGTTAGAAATTTAAGTGCGAAATAAATGCAGCTGTCGTCAAAAGAAACTTTGTAATTTTCTCCTTTCTCTCAAGGAAACTGCTCAGGAAAACCCTAAAAATTATATATTTTTTTTAACCATTTTCACTACATTTTTTTTTATTCAGGCGTTATATTTAAATAATCAACGGTGTAAGCCAACGTTTTGCTAAAACCCAGTTTTACAGCAGAATGTTAAACAACAGGAAATATTTCGTTGTATTTACACTCTAGTACTAAGAACAAAGTTTATACTTTTTGTAAGTTCTAAATACAATACAAATCGGAATATTTCCCACAGTCATGTTTATTTTATGAAAATTGCAATTATCCCATTGACTTACATACAAAACTGAAAAATCCTGTACACACGCGACACGAGGACCACCTGGCGGCGAAAATTTATAGTTGCTAAACTAAAAGCATTGAGTTTGTCAACCTGACTATAATAAACCTTAGTCAGGACCAACAAAAATCTGTGCGTGTTACGTGTATTGGTAGCAGGTGTTCATGAGACTGCGGAATATTGTTTCAACAATGAAATGACGTCTTCCGTCATGTGAAGATCTTTCTATATTGCACGCTGTTTTTACTGTGTACACTGTACATCGTTAAATTCAGTTCCTGTGCCACGTTCCATATACGCTGGTGGGAAGTGAAAAATGAACACTGCTAAAGCGGTGACGTAGAAATACCACATGCGCATTGGGCGCTGATAGTGGACAGTATATGCAATTATTAACAGTGCTGTTCTGTGGACACAGTAGGAACCGCGTACTAGGCACAACACCACTGAGTCCAATACAACTGTGATGGACTCTGTAAAAGAGTAGTCTGTTGTTTCAAACATCGTCCTAAGTGTAGTAAGCATTGTAGACATCAGGTCACTACTATCTGTAATGGGCAAATTGCTTGAGCGCCTGGTGAACCGAAGACTAATGAAATACCTCGTTGTAGTCCAAGGTATCCATGCCAAACAATACTGATTTATAAAAGGGAAAAGTACTGAGAAGGCTATCATCGACAAGGTTTTAGGCATATCCTTTGATATCTCGGGGGCATATGACAACGCATGGTGGCCCCAGATCCTGTGGCAATTAAGATTACTGAAATGCCCAAGGAATATATTTAATGTAATTAAGGATTTCCTGAAGGCAAGAACGTGTGAAATACATCTAAGGGAACACAGAGAGGAAAAGGTGCTCAGCAAAGGATGTCCACAGGGGTCGGTACTTGATCCCATCCTCTGGAATATAATCTTTGAAGGAATGCTACGGCTGAACTTCCCGGATGGCTGCGTGATCTACGGATACGCTGATAACGGTCTGCTCCCAATACCAGCATGGGCACCGCGAGAACTGGAGGCGAAAACGGAGAGTGCCCTGGGTACAATGGCAACCTGAGCAGAGAACTTCAGTTTGAAGTTCTCTGCCCAGGTTCTCTGTAGAAAAGATGAATGGGATACTACTGAAAGGAAACCTCCAGAGAAAGCCAGTGATAAGATTCGAAGGACGAGTTGTAAAACAAGTCCAGGAAATGAAGTATCTTGGAGTGATACTGCAGACTAGTCTCACGTTCCACGGACACGGCAGCTATGCCGTGAATAAGGCGGTTGTAATGTTCCAAAAGCTCAGGGCTGTAGCTCCTGCGAACTGGGGCCTTGGCTACCACACATTGAAGCTGATGTACAGAAGTGTGTTTCTTCCTGTGGTCACATACGCCTGTGGCGTATGGTATCCGGAGGTTAGCAAGGTACACGTAAAGCGCAAGGTCATCAGCGCGCAAAGAGCGGCTCTTCTAGGTATTACCAAGGCCTATAGAACAACATCGAACGATGCCTTGCAAGTCCTTGCAGGAGAACTCCCACTGGATCTACTTATTATGGAAAGAGGATTAATAAGTAGAGGCAAATGGGTGGATTCAATCCCCCAGAGGATCTGAAGGTGTTACAGGGAAAAATCCTGGAAGTATGGCAAGAATAGTGGGAGGCATCGGAAAAAGGCAGACAAATGTTCGACATCTTCCCTGATGTCCGGTTGAGTATGCGCATGCGGTGGCTAAGTATAGGCCACTATAGTGCGCAGTTTCTGACCAGGCGCGGGAAATTCAAAGCCAAGTTATTCTCTATGGTCCTGGTACAAGAACCAGACTGCGTGGGGTGTGGGGTGCCCGACACCTCCACCCCCCCTTCTGTATGACTGACCGAAAATTGAAGACCTTCGGATCTCTTTTGAGGACATTCATGGACCGCTCAACCTCCGGAACATGATCAAGGACAAGATTCTGGCACCCTTGGTGTTAGAACTTCCCTCTAAAGCAGGCAAAATAAACGAGAACTTTGATGTGTGGTGGCTAAGCCAAAGTCTGAGCCAAATCATAGGAGGGGACAGGGATGATCTTGAACCCGAAAATGAGTGAACGCCCCTTTCCAGTAGTGATACTGCGAAAACAAGAAGAAGATCGCCCTTCCCCACCATTAAAACCTAAACCACGAGCAATATCTGAACCTGTCATTGCAAAGCAGGCGCAATTGCCAAGGATGACTGGCTCTATCCTGCATCTGATAGAGCCAGAAGAAAAGGAAATAAAACAGGACATGACAATCCCATTGACACAGGAAAATCCAGGGGGCCAAATGATGGATGGCCGTGTTCTTGGAGTCCAGTTCTGTACGTGCGAGAGGGTTTTGTTCATATTGCTCGCAACATGAGCAGGCTCCTAAGGGACCAGAAAAGAAGAGCGGTCTCCACTCCAGGAAGGCAAAAGGAGCCTGAGGAGAGAGACAGGAGCGAAGAAATGAAGTGAAAGGGAAGTCTCTCTGCTCAAGGCAAGGGTAAGGAGAAACGAGATGGCATCTTTCTCCGAGAGAATCGTAACCATAGAATTGCCATCCAATAAGAACACAATGGATGCCGAAGTGCAGGTCTGGACCTTAGGAGCTCACCCGAAGGAACCCTGGGAACTCTATGACGAGGTCATACGAGGCACCCAGGTTTCAAGACTGGAGGAACCGACTATTCTGATGGCAGCAGTAGCTCTGCTTGTAAGATCAATGGACGGGAGAGAAGATCCTTTTCCCCCACATGGTGTGCGTCGACAGGCTCACCGTCGCCCAGGTGGGCCTGCCCACAAACAAGGAGGCACTCTTGAGCTTGCTCAAAGAATGCTTTTGGAGAAGGGGGGAAATATTCGACCCTGCATTGATCTTCAAGGATGCCGTCCGCACGTGCGTACGGGAGGTGTACTTTTGATCACAGTAAACCCTTCACGGAGAATTATGTGGTCAGGTACTAGTCCTTCACTTCGGGCGGCTCCTTAAACAAAACCGAATGTGACAAACCCTGATTAAACACCCTTTCCTGGATAAGACGTTCTGTTTCAGGAAAACCGATGAAGACCCCAACGAAGGCCCGGGAATGCGAGAACGGATGATGGCGGGAGCGAAGCTCCTAATGAATGGACCGATCTGTAGAGAAAATATGTAATGAATGTGTGTGTGTGACGAAATGAAAGTCTGCAGTGTGGTTCGAACAATGCCCCTTGCGCCCAGTGGGCGAGGAGGCGGGGGACAATTCTCGTTACCGGTTGTCCCCCAAATTTAAGCTCAGTACAGACTCGGACGCACTGGGCCGCGAATGTGCTAAGAGTATGCCGTCATGCTTAATTTTTCCGTGAAAGAAGGACAAGCGCGAGCGCGGTAGGAATATGTGTTAATGTGTAGTTTTGTGTACTTTAAATTCATTTCGACCAGCATGACAGATTTCAAAATTCAAAGTTCCTGGTGGTGCCCTGCGAAAGAAAAGAGCCGATTTAAATCTAGCTTGCAGGAGATAAAGAAAAAGTAGAAAGAAGTGCTCCAGGTATGACCTTTTAATAGGTATCGGCCACCTGGAGGGGAAGTTTGGTGAGGTCAGCGCCGGTTCCACCGGGAACTTTGTAACCGATCATAAGAAACTAAACATACCCATTAGAATTTAGGATGAATCGCAGATATTCGGTATAAACTTCGGATTTTTTTGTTTGCTGAATTAGAGTTCAGTGTATACAGCAAAACTTGAGTACTAGTCTGACTCCGCCCACCTGTCAACCGCGAATTGCCCCAGCACATCGCCCCTTATTCATAAGACTGAAATTACCGTCACACGTACTCTCTTGATGTTGTAGCCCATTCACGGTTACCTCCAACTTTTATAAAGCCCTGCTCAAGTTCTACTTTCAGGATATTCCTCCGCCTCATGCCTCATGTAAACAAAGCTTAACTAAGTCTATAACACTGCACCAAAGGGCAGCGCACCGCATTCATGAGCAGTCACTTTAATAATAATTTACATAACAACTATTAATTACAAGGCATTACTAACACGCCTGTTTTCTTCTTGTTTTAATTCGTATGTAAAATAATTATTATAATTTATAGGTAAAACCTAAGAAAAGATTTAATTTGACCAGAAATACGATACTTTTATGTTAACAGAAATATTAAACGATTATGATACATGACATACAATGTTGTTTGTAAAAATTCCAACATCCAGAAAGAATGACCCTAATGAATCCAAACTCGGAGGATGTGTAGAACAGCGTACCAGCAATAAGTGATCACGATTGCAGAGATATGGCGTACACGTAGGCCCAGGAGCCCCCTCTCTTGTGTGACCGGAAAGGTCAGTGTTATGCCAAGCCCAGACAGTGAAGAACCGTCTAACGAAGTGAAAGAAAGTGCCAGTATGCCTCGTCAATGTCAAAGGGCGCCATATCAGCATGTGAGTGAGTTAGAACGGGGCAGAATGATCGGTCTCCAGGAAACGGGTTTGTCATACCGTGACATTTCGGCTCGTACAGTACTGAACCACGCAATGTGACCACAGCATGGGATGACCACCATCTTGTCCACATGGCCGTAACGGACCGTACAGCCTCGGCCACAGTGTTGACTCGGCACTAGAGCACTGCAACGGGTGTGGACCTGTCTGCGTCGACGGTTCGACGCCGTCTGCTGCGGACTGGAGTGGTGGCACGCATGTCATTGCGTCGGCTTCCATTGTCCAGAAACCACAAACGCCTCAGACTGCAATGGGCACATGAGCGCCGTTGCTGGCGTGCTAAGTGGCAAAATTTAGTGTTTTTGGACGAGTCATGCTTCAACCTGTCCTACAGTGATGGCCGCATATGTGTTAGGCGCTAAAGTGGTGACCACAATCTGGCAGCCTGCATTGTGGAGCGGCATAGCGGACAAACACCAAGTGTGATGGTTTGGGGCGCAATTGGATACAACATTCGATCTCGACTCCTACGTATTGAGGGCAATCTGAACATCAACCGCTACATCAGGGAGATTTTAGAGCCTGAGGTACTGCCCCTCCTTCAGGCGACTCCGCATGCCACATTTCAGCAGGACAATACCCGGCCGCCCCATGTGGCGAGGAATGTGCAAGCCTTCTTCAATTAACGACGGGTAGTACTGCTTCCCTGGCCTGAACGTTTGTCTGACATGTCGCCCATCGAATATGTCTGGGATATGGTTGGTGGCCGACTTGTTCGTCACGGTCGTCCAGCAACCACTGTTGATGCTTTGGAGACTCGCATGCAAACCGCGTGGAGGGAGATTCCCCAGGAACATATCCAGGTCCTCTTTGATTCCAAGCTACGGCATTTAGGGGCTCTGATTGCAGTACGTGGGAGCTTAACACCATACTAAATTCTCAAGGACAGAGATCATGCACAGTTCTGTAATATTAATCAATTGTGTATTGTCATGTACATGTCATTTCAATAACATGTATCCTTTTTGGTGTTGCATTTTTCACAAACGTTAGTGTATTTTGGAAAGAACCGAGCACGTCATACATGGAGAGATTTTTTAAATGTTTGATTCAAAAAGTTTGAAGAAACCGTGAATAGACTATGGTGGCATTTTTTGTCTCTTCGATGAAAATGAACGCAAGCTTTTTTTCCACACCAGTCATGCGAGAGTTTATTTACGGAACTTGAAAGTGTCAATATACACTGGGACACACTCCTTGCACGCGCTGCGCGACGAGGATATGACAAAAATTCTATCTTCATTACGAAGATAATAAAGAGTGTTGTAAACAATGTTACAAACCTGACAGGCGTTATTTGAAGTAATAATGTTACACCGGTTTGTAACATTGCCAGTAAGCACCAGCTAATGCGTTTCATTGCGCCCTTAACGGCACTGCGTCGAAAATAACTTTCGCTGCGAAAGACCCGCTCATGTCGTGATGGGCGGAGTGAGCCATTTTCGTCGGCTCTTGAGAATGGGTGGCTATAAATGTTTGCTTATGAGAAGCTATAAAATATATGCAAACCAGCAACTCCGACCCCTGAGTGTTTGATGCCGTCTTAGTAGATCGTTAAACTTCCACACGGCGTCGTGTTAAATGCTGTGAGTTACAGTACACGGCAAAGTTATTATTATTTTAATTATTACTTTTTATGCCTCCTACTTCTTCCAAGAGTACATAAAACTTAAGAATACAAAAATGAAATAACCACCTTAAGGCTCCTAACGTGTTGCTATCAGAAAATTTTGAAAAGTTTGGATTATAGAAATATCCCTTTAAGACAGCGTAAAGAATCATTTTTTTATTTTGCAACATTGCAACACTTTAAAAGGAAGAATACGAGGGACATCATATATAAAGCAGTATAATTCAACGTCAAAATTGCCAGCAGTTTAAGTGTTAGTGAAGAGGCAGGAGGAAATCAAATTGATGCCCTAGACATGAGTCCAGATATTTTAAATAGCTGCAACATGCTGTGTATTGATACAAACACGCAGTCGGTTTTATTTCTGTGACAGATTTATAATTTATAAATAGCCATCAGTACCTCCAGCCAGGTTGTACGTTTTCCATTGAGTAGAAGAGCAACGTACCAATACTAAGGTAAACAATCGTGATCACAAAGAGTTACAGTCAAATTAATAGAAAAATCCCCAGATATACATGACTGTGGTTATTCCTTGACATGTCTGGCAGAGCATTCATCTTCCCTCGCTTTTCAAGTGTTCCCGGTCACTTGCTGATAAATGTCCGTTACTTCAGCAAGCATAAATTTGCATTCCTGCCCGCGAGTGCGCAAGTCATCTTGATCACAGCGGTATTCTAAGAATGAGTGCTCGTGGAAATGGTTTTGCTATCGGGCGGGTTCGATATAAGGAGCCAGCTCACAGGATTGGAATTCAAGTGGAAGCAGCCGTTTAATTGTTCTTAAAGCAGAAGTGCCTGCGTGCTAAGCCAAGTTCTATTAACGTTATTTTATATTCTAAATAATCACTATTTTTGTATACCGCCAATACACGGTTATATTTGGGTACATTGTATGAGTGCCATAGCCAGCCAATAAAATTCTTTTCGAAAATAAACTTGGTAAATATTGCATATCAACAGTTCAGGTTCATTATTGGCCTGACAAGCAAAAAATGAACAACTCACCTTAAAAAAATATAATATTTTCATTTGAAACATGTCATGGATTACGTCAAAAATACATCATCGTAAATTGTTATATATAGTTTTATAGATGTGTTTTATGATGCAATAAATATTTTTTAAACGTTTAGACTTTTGTCAATTTGGTTTTTTAGTAAATTTTTTTAACCACATCCTACAGTAAATGAAGTCAAATAAATACTTTGTTTCCCTTTTCTATTGGGATTCGTTAATTTGCGTGACAGAAAAAACCCATAAAACTATGACTACGGCACGCTATTATACACATACCAAACTAAAAAAAACTGTTGTTTACTAGAAATTACACTGAGTCGCGCCTGATTCAATGACATTATCTTAACACAAAATATAAATTTATAATAAAAAGTGCAGCTGGCTAAAAATTTATTTAATACTTCTGATATCAATATTAAATAAAACGTCTGTACTGAGAAATGCGTATATTTCAAAGAAGACACTCTTATAGTTACTGCAGTGTTTAAACAATTTAGAGCTAATTTTTCTCCCTTATTTAATACTCATTAGAATTAAATTTGGCAAAATTGTATCACATGTATACTTCTAACAATCTCGCGTTGTTGTTTAATCAAGGTAAGGGCAAGGCTCCCTCGGGAGTCACTAAGTTCACGGGCTAGAATTATTTTTAATACTATCGCTTATAGCTCTCGAAGTGTAATGTGTGACGGAGTAATCAACCCATTGTTCCTTTTCCCCCTTAATCACCAAACTATTTCTACAGTTTCCGGAATCAGTGCAAAATACTATAATTTCTTTGTATTAACATGCAGGCTACCTCGGTTTTGTGATAACATACTTACATGTACGAGGTGGGGTAGTCAGCAGTATTGTTGCCCTTCACTAAGTAGCTACGGGTTCGATTGTCGACGCCGACCTTTGAAATATTTCGGGTAGTAGGTGGAACTGGCATAAATTCTTCATTTTGAGGAAGGTAATGGCAACGGCCAAACCGCGGTCTCCATCGCCATGTCTGCTCATCACTTGACAATTACACGGGTAATCCACACACGTCACATCCTTAATCGTTCTTGGATTTTCCATTATTTTATTGCCAATTTCTACACAACTTTAACTTTAGACCAGCAATTGCTCGCATACGATTACGCAACTCAGTTATGTCTTGCAACTCCTGTAATGCGGGAAATTACTAGACAAAAAAAATTCTCAAAAGTAAGCAAATCAAAAACAAAATAGCACAGCGTCCAAGAAAACTTAGCTTGTTTTTTTTTTCTGAGATGACATCATAAGCAAAAACAAGAAACTTTTTTTTCACCTTTTTGGCTTTAACCCCTTAGCTGTAATTAAAATAAATTGATAAATTATTGGAAACTGTGGTTTTTGTTCTCGTATTTTACGTTAAATGTGTTTTAAGTCTAATTTTAAGAAATCTATATGTCAGATATTTCCTGTTTGTTTATTTATTACGAACATTTAACTTCCTTCAAACCGTTTAAAGGAAAAAAAATTCCACTAAGAAATTTATTTGTAAAATAATTTATATGTTCTTATGTCTAGTTGTTATATTGTTATAATGTTAGCCACTTTACTTTCTGTGCCACAAAGTTTGCTATGATAGCGTCATCAACGTTGTCAGTGCACGCGTGCTGTTTTTGGGGAAGTTTTTGTTAGTGTCGAAGCAGGTCGAGTGGTGACTGACGCTGCCAGCACGCCACGCCGATTACGACATTACGGCAGCGTAGTTACGTCCGGTACACGAGATGAGCGTACCCTTACAGCACGCTGTTTTGCAAAAACATAGCATTAACGTTACATAAGTTGCAAAACATACAATTTACTTTGTGACGTCTCGAAAACGACGTGGGTGAAAATATGTATCAATATATCTTAACAATGTAAAATATTACATGTTTAAAATTGTCTTTTACACCTATATATAAATAATAAATAATTATAATGGCTGCCGTTATTTTAAAATGCTTATCTTATTGTTGCAGCAGCTTTCACCTCAAGAATACCTGATGAAAATAGCAATGAAATCTTGGTTACGAAATTTAGTCATTCGATAAACAAGATGGAGTGCATCCAATTAATACACATTTTGCAATCAGTAACTTACGTCGCAACCCATAGTTCGGGTTGAAATGAATGGAATGAATGTCAAATGGCACTTCTACTAGAAACTCTTACGTAATAGAGCAATGCTTAAATATTGTGAGCCATGATAGAACAATAGATAAAGTTTATAAGAGTTAAACATATTCAATAAACATTACAACCACAGTTTGGTGTTGCAGGATTGTGCATGCAAAATGCAGTATAACGAAAATTTTTTTAATAAGACTTTTATATGTATTTTTATCCAGAATTCACGTGCGTCTTATGTAGACTGTAGACACAAATCGTGGGTATTCTGTATAAGAACCCAAAATTTACCCACTAGTTAGTCACGGGACTCACGCAGTTAAAGCCATCGCTGATTTGATTAAAGATTCTGACTTCATGGAAATTTTTCTACGGGAATTATTAGCGGCTGACGTAACCGACAGTGGTGATAGGTTTTTTCTCGGAGTGCTCCAGTTTCCTACCTTATCCTCATTTCACAGCCGCTTCACTCCGACCTAAGAAAAACTTGTCCCATCTTCAGTCTGACATGCCTATGAGTGCCAGCCTTTTGTCGTCTCATGCATTTGACCTTGCTTTAGACGAATATCTTTAACACCGGAAGCTAAACAAAAATAAGTGCATGTTTTATATGGGAAACAGCCTTCAAATGTAAATAGGTATGTACTCTTCCTTGTGCTTTGTTCGACTTTATGTTTGTAGTTTACCTTGCACGTGCTATTCTCATGTAATAAGTCAATAACGCCATGTACGCTTTGTTCTGTGGCGAAAGTTCACTTGGTCAGTATTACGCTGCAACACTGCAGCAACGACGTAGTAGAAACAAATTATTGACATGTTTATATCCATAAAATATGACTTAAACGTTTCGCAGCGAGATGATTATTCTTCCTGCGTGTAACGTTGGTAGGACTTCACTAAGGGAAGTTAAGGTTTTGTAACTGTCTTGCTGGAAACTGGAGACGTTTCAAAATCGGTTCAATTTACAGACTACCTCACTTAAGAGTGCTCTATACACTCGGTATTTTTACTTATACTTGTTATATTAATTGTATAGTCTTTATACAATTTTAATTGAAAAATAATAACACAGTAATGAGGATATGATTTTGAATTTACTTCAAATGTAAAAAAAAGTGAGAGTTTGAGCTTCCTGGAAAGCACCAGTTTAAGATTTTTAACGCCGATAACGGGAGAACCCCGATAAAACCCATTGACCAACGACAACGACCATCACGTTCTCACACACAAAAATCCGGGAATCACGCGGTTCGCGATGGTAGGTAGAAAATAAATATGAAACAAGCACCATGATGGCTATTGTAGTTACGGCCTACACGAACTAAATTAGGAAATTCCACCTAAAATAAACTCCAGGCTATNGTAGAAAATAAATATGAAACAAGCACAATGATGGCTATTGTAGTTACGGCCTACACGAACTAAATTAGGAAATTCCACCTAAAATAAACTCTAGTCTCTCCCTCAAATGAAAGGTAATTCAGATCCTACATAAACAAATTAAACTGTCCTGTGAACTACATATTACATAAAAACATTGTTGTTGGTCATGATAAAATTATTTTAGGTTGAATCGAGACAATGTGCTTAAAAACACACTGGTTGTTATAAAAATTTGCACACAAGAAGAAACCGTTAGATATAAACTAACTTTTATTAGTGTGATGGTATAAAAAAAGGAGAAGTGATAAAGATCGTTGCCTCGGGACAATGTTCTGTGCACCTGCGATGCAAAAGGAGATTACCTCGTCGGACCGCTGCATATCTTGATAAACGCGATAGGATCGAGCATGACGTCAAACAAACCATGTGTTATTCTGCAGCATATTTCCGCACAGTTTTTGAAAACTGCTTTCCAAATCACGAGTTCTGCAAACATGCCGGAAGCTGGCGTCAGTTAGTCGCACAAATGTTTGATGGACGAAAAATCAGGTGAATGGCATAACACGGAAAGGTTAAAATATTATTGTAAAATAATTTCAGCAAATATTCTAAACTCTAATGGAAATTTTTAACCAATACATAGAACGGAAAATCTACCACACAGTAGATAGCAGATATAGAAATACTACTATCCAAAGTCAGCAACTTCACTACGCATTTGAATCGTTCCTGAACAAAATGTAGTAAAGCTTCCAAGGATGTATACAAAAAGACGTTATCATTCATGCTTTCTCGCTACTCGTGTATACCTGATGTGGTAAATTTGAGAACAATTTCTAACAGCGATGCCGTAAACAACTTCTGGGAAAACCAGAGCCGTGTGCAGACGAGCGTTTGCAGCTCTTGCTGGAAACTGACTACTGGATTTCAACCAGGAAAGGTGGCACATGTGGCTTTGGATGTTTTCAGCGCTCCTCTTTACAGTCGATGACTCTCATATCACAACCAGTGGCGTGCAGTGGTCATACGTGATGACTTCCCGCACCATCTCGCTGGTAGTAGCAGACGCGTGCCGCTGTAAAGTGATACAGGAATTGCAGTCTTCACCTGCGGTCCTCCAAAATCCAAATCCGAGTATAGCTGTCTTCTATCTCCTCATCCAAAAAAAAAAACATGATTTATTGCAAAAGACGGCGTAAATCCTCTACATCCCATGTTTATTCCTGCTGGCACTACTGGAAATGAAGTCGACGACGTTAAGATATTAATAATGTTATTTTGCAATTTTTTTTTTTGGCAATGATGCGGATGAACTAAATTTAGAAGTTTGTTGACCTTTCTCCACTGCGGAGCTGGTTCTGGGGAAAAGCAGAACCAGTAGTGAACCAGGAAGTGTGCTTGAAAAGAATAATGAAAATGAAAATGCTTAATATAATCAGCCACCCTATTTTTCCGACACCAACCAATTAGGCTAAAGTTTGTACACCGATGTTGCACACCTTGCGCCAATATGAGACCACTTTTATTAGGCTCCCGAATCACAGACAAGTTTGCCACCCATTCGCTGTGCACAATGGGGTCCACCAAGCTACTTATACTCAGCATTTTTCATCACGACCACAGTCTAGCATCACCTGAAGACGGGAGCAGATATCAGCTCCAAACGTTGTACGAATTGTGTTTTTGTGTTAATTCACATCTTTCGTTTTTGTATTTGTGTCGTTTTTGTTTGTGTCATGTTTCTTCATCCTGGCATAGGTTGTATCTTTTGTGAAGTGTTTTTTTAATTGTGCTTATTCAAGCTGTTTTCGTGTCTTCTTTGTTTATTTCCTGTTTTTTTTCAGCCTGGATTATTTTTCTCGATCCTCGCATAGTTGATTCTTGATTTGTTTTTGTCTTGTGTATAAGATTTATTCCTGCTTTTTTTAATACTTCCGTATATTGTATACTTCAGCTGATAAATCAACGACTGGGATTTTCTTATCGAGATAAAAACTATGTTTTCGTCTGTTGAAATTTTTGTCATATTAAAAGTCGGTTGTCTATTTTTCGTAATCATTTTTGGTGAACAATTGTTGTCTCCATTGTACGTAAATATTGCATTTTCATTTTTGCAAAATCATTTTTTTTGTCTAAATTAGGTTTTTCTGAACGTATTTAAATTTTTTACTTTAGTATATTACTTCTATGACAGTATTTTAATTTGTTTTTCGTAAATTTTATTTGGTAATTATTTTACCTTTGGTTGCTTTTCCTGTAACCAGCTTCGGCAATGGAGAAAGTCTTAACAAGTTACTGAGTTTAGTTGAGGTGTTAATAGCAGAGCACGTAAAGGTCGTCGGAGTCGGAAATTTACATGTGCCAAGCGTCTNCTAAGGGAAGTTAAGGTTTTGTAACTGTCTTGCTGGAAACTGGAGACGTTTCAAAATCGGTTCAATTTACAGACTTCCTCACTTAAGAGTGCTCTATACACTCGGTATTTTTACTTATACTTGTTATATTAATTATATAGTCTTTATACAATTTTAATTGAAAAATAATAACACAGTAATGAGGATATGATTTTGAATTTACTTCAAATGTAAAAAAAGTGAGAGTTTGAGCTTCCTGGAAAGCACCAGTTTAAGATTTTTAACGCCGATAACGGGAGAACCCCGATAAAACCCATTGACCAACGACAACGACCATCACGTTCTCACACACAAAAATCCGGGAATCACGCGGTTCGCGATGGTAGGTAGAAAATAAATATGAAACAAGCACAATGATGGCTATTGTAGTTACGGCCTACACGAACTAAATTAGGAAATTCCACCTAAAATAAACTCTAGTCTCTCCCTCAAATGAAAGGTAATTCAGATCCTACATAAACAAATTAAACTGTCCTGTGAACTACATATTACATAAAAACATTGTTGTTGGTCATGATAAAATTATTTTAGGTTGAATCGAGACAATGTGCTTAAAAACACACTGGTTGTTATAAAAATTTGCACACAAGAAGAAACCGTTAGATATAAACTAACTTTTATTAGTGTGATGGTATAAAAAAAGGAGAAGTGATAAAGATCGTTGCCTCGGGACAATGCTCTGTCCACCTGCGATGCAAAAGGAGATTACCTTTATTACCTCGTCGGACCGCTGCATATCTTGATAAACGCGATAGGATCGAGCATGAAGTCAAACAAACCATGTGTTATTCTGCAGCATATTTCCCTACAGTTTTTTAAAACTACTTTCCAAATCACGAGTTCTTCAAACATGCCGGAAGCTGGCGTCAGTTAGTCGCACAAATGTTTGATGGACGAAAAATCAGGTGAATGGCATAACACNCAAACATGCCGGAAGCTGGCGTCAGTTAGTCGCACAAATGTTTGATGGACGAAAAATCAGGTGAATGGCATAACACGGAAAGGTTAAAATATTATTGTAAAATAATTTCAGCAAATATTCTAAACTCTAATANTCAGGTGAATGGCATAACACGGAAAGGTTAAAATATTATTGTAAAATAATTTCAGCAAATATTCTAAACTCTAATAGAAATTTTTAACCAATACATAGTACGGAAAATCTACCACATAGTAGATAGCAGATATAGAAATGCTACTTTACAAAGTCAGCAACTTCACTACGCATTTGACTCGTTCCTGAACAAAATTTAGTAAAGCTTCCAAGGATGTATACAAAAAGACGTTATCATTTATGCTTTCTCGCTACTCGTGTATACCTGATGTGGTAAATTTGAGAACAATTTCTAACAGCGATGCCGTAAAAAACTTCTGGGAAAACCAGAGCCGTGTGCAGACGAGCGTTTGCAGCTCTTGCTGGAAACTGACTTCTGGATTTCAACCAGGAAAGGTGGCACATGTGGCTTTGGATGTTTTCAGCGCTCCTCTTTACAGTCGATGACTCTCATATCACAACCAGTGGCGTGCAGTGGTCATACGTGATGACTTCCCGCACCATCTCGCTGGTAGTAGCAGACGCGTGCCGCTGTAAAGTGACACAGGAATTGCAGTCTTCACCTGCGGTCCTCCAAAATCCAAATCCGGGTATAGCTTTTTTCTATCTCCTCATCCCAAAAAAAAACATGATTTGTTGCAAAAGAAGGCGTAAATCCTCTACATCCCATGTTTATTCCTGCTGGCACTACTGGAAATGAAGTCGACGACGTTAAGATATTAATAATGTTATTTTGCAATTTTTTTTTTTGGCAATGATGCGGATGAACTAAATTTAGAAGTTTGTTGACCTTTCTCCACTGCGGAGCTGGTTCTGGGACAAAGCAGAACCAGTAGTGAACCAGGAAGTGTGCTTGAAAAGAATAATGAAAATGAAAATGCTTTATATAATCAGCCACCCTATTTTTCCGACACCAACCAATTAGGCTAAAGTTTGTACACTGATGTTGCACACCTTGGGCCAATCAGATACCACTTTTATTAGGTTCCCGAATCACAGACAAGTTTGCCACCCATTCGCTGTGCACAATAGGGTCCACCAAGCTACTTATACTCAGCATTTTTCATCACGACCAAAGTCTAGCATCATCTGAAGACGGGAGCAGATATCAGCTCCAAACGTTGTACGAATTGTGTTTTTGTGTTAATTCACATCTTTCGTTTTTGTATTTGTGTCGTTTTTGTTTGTGTCATGTTTCTTCATCCTGGCATAGGTTGTATCTTTTGTGAAGTGTTTTTTTAATTGTGCTTATTCAAGCTGTTTTCGTGTCTTCTTTGTTTATTTCCTGTTTTTTTTCAGACTGGATTATTTTTCTCGATCCTCGCATAGTTGATTCTTGATTTGTTTTTGTCTTGTGTATAAGATTTATTCCTGCTTTTTTTAATACTTCCGTATATTGTATACTTCAGCTGATAAATCAACGACTGGGATTTTCTTATCGAGATAAAAACTATGTTTTCGTCTGTTGAAATTTTTGTCATATTAAAAGTCGGTTGTCTATTTTTCGTAATCATTTTTGGTGAACAATTGTTGTCTCCATTGGGCGTAAATATTGCATTTTAATTTTTGCGAAATCATTTTTTTGTCTAAATTTTGTTTTTCTGAACGTATTTTTAACTTTTTACTTAAGTATATTACTTCTATGAGAGTATTTTAATTTGTTTTTAGTAAATTTTATTTGGTAATTATTTTACCTTTGGTTGCTTTTCCTGTAACCAGCTTCGGCAATGGAGAAAGTCTTAACAAGTTTCTGAGTTTAGTTGAGGTGTTAATAGCAGAGCACGTAAAGGTCGTCGGAGTCGGAAATTTACATGTGCCAAGCGTCTGAAATGTTTATGGTATAGGAACAGTCCTCCAGTGAAGCTGCCACATGTTGCTGGATGGTAGACGAGTGGGCCACTGGCTATGTTCGCGGCTGTATGGTGTCGGCTGTTCTTCGTAAAGTAAGCACTTTTCAGGACCTGGTTTCTTTTTTCCTGTCAGCCAGTTTTTATCCTTCCACCGTTTTTTAAAAATAAATATTGCCATGTAAGTAATAAATATATACTATATATATATTTCACCGGACTCAGAAGTTGACAGCTAAGGCTCCAATAAAATATTTTTATTGACTATTATTACAAACGAGAGTGCTTCAAAGAGTGCTCACTTTACCATGAATAGCCTATAGTAAAATTGTCCTCTCTTCTAGTGGTCTGTCCAGCAGTGATTCGCCGTCCGTGCATTAAAACTCGTGCTAGTGGTAGTCGTTTCTGAGTTTCCTCGACCAACTTAAATTTCTCGTCGTAAATCTTCCACTCAACCATAGTTACCGTTGTTCATGCTCGTGACCAGCTGGTGCTCTTGCATGCCACGCGCCACTTATTCTCTTGTTAATTGTTGCTCGTCGCTTAACCGAACAATTCTGAATGATTATTTTCTACTCTGTGAACATTCTGTATTATTCCACCGATTGTAAAAATAAACATTAAATATCCATGCAGCTGTCAAGTGACTTTGTGCAAGCAACATAAATTTGAAAAAAATTTTTATTACACCAGTGTATAGAACAAAGTAAAATAGAAACCAATTTAAATGACACTGTTTCAAGCGTTTTAGATTTACAAGACCGTAAGAGATAAAACTACGTTATAAAATTCTGGCAACACACTATCCGCGCAACAGCGTGCAAAGCTTTAGTGAAAGACTTTTACTGTATAGTATGAACTTTCCAAGAAGATGTTTTCAGGACGAATGTTACGCTATCAAATTCCATCCCAGGATCTTTGACCAGTAAGGAGGCATCGAGCATATATTTACCTTTATTGTTATGGCCCGGCAGGCTTTAGTGAAGAGAAGTGATAACATCGATCTTTGGAGGTGAGTCTTCGAACCGCAGACCTCCAGAAAATTCGCCCCCAAATAAAAATTTACAGGAATGAAATTAGTTTTGTAACCACTGTAGAAAATTAAGTAAAATATGAATGTGCCCTTTACCTTACTACAAAGGATTTTCTCATTTGCGTAACGAAAAATGACAATGGAAAGTATCGACTTTATTGTTTTGTGAGTAATTAAAAGAATATACTACACTAACTTTGTCAATGGATTTTTGATTGCGCCCACAAGAGCACTTAGCTGTTATTAATACCAGCGTAATCTCTTGTGTTAAAGCATTTGCCGAGAAAGGGGGGGNGCTTGAATGAGTGATTTCATATTAAATATTGGGTGGAAAAGATACGTGCGACTTATGGCCTAATATGATTATTAAAAGTGCTATTAACACTTGAAAATGGGAAAATAACAAGCATTTAGTTACAAATATCGGAAATTATTAGAGACGAAATAAAACAAATGCGCACAATTTATCAAGAAACGATCATCAATCAGAAACAAAGTAGAGGTTGCTACTCTCACGTCGCACTAAATTTTGTAGCACTGAATATTTTCTCATATTAAAAGACGGATTATTAATCATTATGTCCAAAAGTACCAAAATCGTCGCCTTGTAGAACTCACACGCTACAAACAACCCTCCTCCCGTTCGAAAACGGACGACCGCCCAATCAATACCTTAGAGGTAGGCAAACTGAGTGGCTAGAGTGGTGAACGTACTGTATAAAGTGATTAATACAACACGTTCACCACATTGATTATCCATCTCATTACACATCAGGCACACTCAAACTGACATCAGACAACCGACTTGGCTGCGACAGCTACAACAAGATAATTTCATCAATGAATGAAAACTGGGTTTCTACAATTTTAAAACAGAGAAATTTATGCCGTGGTTAGGCTGATACATCCAGAAGACTAATAAAATAAGTATTTCTTCTTTCGTACGAAACAAACTTTTTTTTCTGGAAAAGTTGTGAATAGGTGCAGCTATTTTTGCGCATTAGAGACCTCGAAATGCGTGAGCTGTAAGGCCGACTCTTGCTAATTCGCCACTTGCCTCATCGCCTCTACGCGCAAGGCGCCTAATTGGAGTGCAGTCTTTTCGACGGCAACTCGCCTGAACTATATTCGTATGACACGCTTACAATTAACAAAGATAAAACTATGATGCGTGTCTGAAAACAACTCTGAAGTTTTTACATGGGAAAGTTAGCAGATATAAATATGATTCTAAAAACACCCGCTTTAAAATTTTCCTCTATCATAAAACCGCCTCTACGCGCAAAGCACTGAACTGGCGTGCTGTCTTGACATCCATAACGTGCCTCTATGAGACTTGAATCGGAGACTCTACAATTTTATGATGTAATAATAAAAATAGAGGTTTAATGCACGTCCCTATTCCTTTTTTAAATGTTTTGTACCGGAATGTTCATACCTAAAAATGACCGTGAAAACACCCGTTTGAGCCATTTTCACTATCACAAAAACATTTTTTTGAGAGAAATGGAAGAGCTGAAAAACGTTTACAGACGCGTAACGTTATTCGTAAGCAGACTTCACTCAGACAAGTTGGGCGGTTATTTAATAAAACGTTTTCTGCTGGAGCTCTGCACACCGTTCGGCGGCCTATCCTGGCGGCCACCTTAAATGCGTTTCGAGTTCAGATACCACTACAAAATATCGAACAATTTTTTAATCACGTATTTTCTACCAAACCTCTGCAACGCAAAACCTTTAAATTCGGTTGTTTTTTTTTCCTGCAAGGATTTCGTTTTCGTTGCGGAAGGTGCGTGTGCGTTGCGCAAAGAAGCGACGAGGCACGTGGTCCCGCAGAGTAACATGAGTGTGCGCCAATAGCGCAGCGGAGGGAAGACGTCGAGATCTCAGCGGCGGGCGTGCTCGTGCCGTCAAGGTAACCTCGGGGACTCCGCCCAACGCAACGTCTCTGCAGGTTGTACAACCCAGTTCCGAGGGTGACCCGACCCGTCTCCCCCGTCCGCCGACCGCATTCCACACCGCGTCCGACCTTCGCGCCTTCCCAGAACATCGTCGACGAAGAGAGGCGCGACGCAGCAGACAAATATATCGGTGATCAGGCAACTAGTCAACTAGTATCCCCTGCCCACGCACCATGTTTGACCGCCTGCGTGCGTGGCGCAGGGAGTAGGCCGGTCTACGTCTACATGCACTGCGCTAGAGTCAATATTAACTTACCCTTTAGCCCGGTACACACTCCCCCGCAGTTCGTTAAGCGTTTACTTACTTAGGCTTATACAAGTGGCCCGGTGACTGGGTGAACGGGTAACGCGATTCTACCTCTTTACAGATGGAGAACTCTGTTAGCTTCATGTCCACTGTGTATCCTTCCGCAGCATGTAGAAATAACCCTTCCCGTTATCAAATGACCAAGAGACTAATATTGAAGTCTTGGTAAAGTGACATTGCGACATAATCGTTAACATAAATTATTTTATAAGGTACCAATCCTTACTCTTAAGATAATAAAAAAAATAAACCAATCAGAGTGAACACTAAATTTGAACAGTCCTTAAAACAGTTGTATTCATTTCCCGGTAAACATAGCACTTTTAAATGCTCTGCTAGATCTACTTGTATGCACATAGTGTATATTTCCGCCATATGCAAAATTAACATTTGCATGGGCCTTAACACTTTATTCATGCGTCGGTCAAGTGAAACTGCGAAATTATTTTAAAAGTAAATATTTTACAGTGTTGTTAATTCGTACACTTAATTGTATGCATTTGAAAAACAGAAAGCAAAGTTTGTCATTTAAATACTGCCAAATGTTTACCTAAAACTTTTATTTCAACATTAAGACATGAAATTAATTTCCCTCCGTCGTTGCCAACTTTACTAGGCGTTTACTAGTCACTGCGTCCGTTACAAAACATGCAGGTATAGTCCATTCACCTTTACTTCCAACTTTTCTGAGGCCCTGCTAAAGTTCTACTTCCAGGATATTCCTCCACCTCATGCAAAAAAAGCTTAGAAAATTACACCAGAGGGCCAACGCACCGCATTACCACGCGCTCAGTGTAATAATATTTTGCATACGAACTATTTCTTACAAGGCATTACAACATACATACTTTCGCTCCATATTTATTCGTATTAGTTACAAATGAAATATTATAATTTATAGATAAAATATGAGTAAAAGTTTGATTTAACAAAAAATTATGCAATTTAAGGTTAACACATGTATAAAACGCTTCTGATACACAAAATATTTAGAAAACAACCAAACACCTCATACATGGGGTGATTTTTCAAAGGTTTGATTCAAAAAGTGTGAAGAAACAGCGTATAGAATATAGGGGCAGTGCCATTTCTCAAAGGTTGGTTTCAAAAGTGCTCAATTAACCGCGAACAGCTTATAATTACTTGTCGTGATTCTCTGCCAACATTTATGTAGCTTTGCCTGTGTTTCCATGAAACTACATGCAGTTGAAAGAAAGGATTTTCTTAAGGCTCTTCTCTAAATTTTTTAATTGACGAGAAACCATCTATAGACCCTTCTAATTTTTCATCTTAGTTTTCGTTCATGTAGTTAGTTATGGTACCTGACACTAATGTTTCTTAAAAGAGTATGAATATCCCGTGGCTTTATACAAAATCGTGACCGATGGCCTAAGCCTGCCGCCTACTGAGGAATGTGTTTGTGTGTGAGGCAACAATCAATGAAGCGCGATCGATGACGCAGGCCGGCGCATGTAAAGCGATATCGCCTCTACGCGCAAAGTTGTGAACACGCGGACTTTAAGTGGCGACCCTGTAATTTGAATGCACACGACACTGTGAGAAAGTCCAATGCACTCTTCTATCGTAGTTTCGCATGAATCCAATTCGTTAATTTTGAGAGACAGCAGTCTGAAAAAGCTGTTTTCAGTCATGCTGGAGGGCATTAAAATAAAATGTCCAATGTGCGTGATGTGTAAAAAAAAAATCGTTATTTTAAATTTGCTCTAACGCAGTTCAAGCACCAGGCATATTAGGCGGCCGCCGTAAGGCTGCAGTGTATAAAACTTCATCAATACGAGAAACGTCGTTTATATTTCATTTCTCATTTTCAAGAGCTTTGCGCATTTGCCCAGATACTTTCGTGCAATCCAGCAGCCAACATTACAATAAACTTTGCTCATTTCCGCTCCGAAACTTATGTCTTACTGTATACTGCCTTCTGCGAAGGATTCCTTGTTAGTTGGGCTCACGTCTGACAAATTAGGCTTCAGGCGTTGATTGGCGAACCATATGGCAAGCCAGTATAGCCGATTTGTTAGTGCATGCGATTGGAGTTCGCGATGTACGTAGCTGTTTCAATTCTGAATCCTTAAGGCCACTTCACACAATCAAATATTTATTGAATTCAATTTTTTAAACTAAAAAATCACTTCATTTACCATTCAATGAATTGCATTCAATTAGCTTTCAAGTCTTCAAATAAAAAATCATCAGAAACTTTTTAATGAAACCTGTTTAATAAATACCAAAAACAAATTTTTAGAAGTATCTGCTACTCATGTACGACACGAAATTAGTTGGTTAAACCACAACAAGGTTTCTTCTTAATTACTTAAAAACTATTCACGCGCGTCCCACTTTCTTCGTTTTATTAATACAACATAGTAACAACGCGGAAACAATGTAATAGGTTTGCGGGAACAACATGGCGTGTAATTTTTTTTTTGTGGCTGGTAATGCTTCGGGAAAGAGCGGACAGTTGACGCGCATGGAATGGCAGGGCAAGTTGTGAGCCGTAGAGAGTTACTCAACAGATAGCAGTACGTTGGCCTGCCTCTTGATCCTTTCTTTTTATGACTTTTATTTTCTTCCATTACTGACTCGAAACGACACGAATTTGAAACATATTTCGTCAAATTATTAGAAAAAATAATTCAACAATACCATGCAATATTTCTGTATGCTTTTGGAATTAATATCAAGCACGTATGGAAAGCATGAATGGAGAGTGGGGATACGACGTGAAAAAAGGTTTTGAAGTTGCGTTTAATTTGTATATGGATCGTTTTATTGTGCATTTCATTTTGAACACCAATATATTATTACTTTATAACGAAGTTTAGTTTGTAACTCTAACAATCCCTGTTTTGTGACCAAGTAAAATTTAATGTATTAATTAATCTAGGAACTCTTTCTTATTGCGTATTTTCTGCTTGTCTGATTTGCGTCGGAAATTTTGTTCGTTCGTGCATCAGCTGATACAGGATTTTGTAAATGGCACTTTGTTTCGTATACGTAAATTGCCACTCACTGACTGTCATAATCTTGCCAAATTATATGAGACGGACAATATAGGGCTACTGTGCATGGGGCGCTCAGAGCACTCTAGAACATTCCGAACCAGTGCAATCTGGATTGAATTAAGGTGAGACTGTATAAATGTCTGATACGGACTTTATTGTAAGTATTGAAACTGTCAAACATGGACATATGATTTGTAAAATGATTCAATAGGTTTTGAAACACTGTTTATTGGGACTTAATCTAGTAATATGATTACAATAAATATATTTGAGATGATTGTGAATTGCATTAATTAGATTTATTTATTGTAAATAGCAACTGATAGCCATTTATAGTGAGGTATTAAGTTGAGAGTATTTTCTTTGTAATGATATACATAAATTAGGAAATTATTATTAACGCTTTTATTTAATTAAGACCTCCATCTCTTAAAGAACCTGGCTAAACCCATTGATTTTGAGAAATTGTAACAATATAATAAAATAGTGTCCGAGGGTTTTACCGTTCTCCTAAGCGAAGTGGGACTGCTTGTCATTGATCGAATCCCAACAGAGTAACCTATGATACTCCAACCAACAACACAAATATATCAGTCTATTCTTTATTTTTTAGGAGTATATGCTAGTTTTTGTGTCTTTTTTTTGTATTTTCCACAATACTTTTGCAATATGGAATACTGCAACAATTTACTTAAAAAACAATACCGTATTTCACCCATATAAATTACTCTTGTTACAGGGCTTTTGTCCAAGATATAGCATTAAGGTTACGAGCGCACATTATTTTAACTTCCTCCTGTCGCTTGGACAGTCTTATTGCCACAAGAGCAATATTCCGTTTCGAAAAAAAAAAAAAAAAACATTTTAACACCCCTGTCTCAGCACGCGCATCTATAATGATGGGGTTTCAGGTAATTACTCGTTAACGAGCCACGCGTGATAAATGTTGAGATAAGAACAAAGGGACCAATCGTTTGAGGTCGCATGTGTATGTTGTCTGGAAGGACTAACCTAACATCAGAATAAAGTAGAAATGTTGCATGACATTTCAGTAGCCGTAATAATGCACGATGGTGCGGAGAGTAGTAAGGCACGGCAACGCAGTTGCAAGCAGCTGAACCTCTTGAGCTGCGCACAGCTGAAAAAGCATGCGGCGTCAGGCTACCACTCAATCTGGAGAGAGTCGTAAGTAGAAGGGTCCACGGAGTAATGTTGCTGTCAGCACAACGGAAGTGATGCGCATGTGGAATGTTGAGACCACTGCATTCGGTGGAGATGAGAGGGGGACCCCACTTCTTGGAAAGGTTGGGTGGTTTAACCCACAAACAGTTCTGAAGAAGAGCTCGTGCCGGACTGACTGCTGTCAGATTTCAATTACATCAAGTAAGGTTGTAAGTACACACTTCACAACTGTTCGCTTTCATCAGAGGGCACATATATCAGTAACACAGGATGTCTTTGATAACCGGGAGCCCAACCTGAAATTGTTACTTCGTACACATATAACTTCTCGTGCATTACTATATAGAAAAAAATCCAGATTTTCTTTCACAATATCTTAAACAATTAAAAAAAAAATAAATTATGTAATATCACACAGCTTTTGCATAAAATATATTAAATCATGAAATGCGGTTACCATTATATCCGTAGATGCTCTTTTAAATGTATGATTGGCCATGTACTTTTCTTCTTATGCTGAAACTTTGCTTGTCTTTTATGAAACAGATGAGTCAAACTGTACCATGTGTAATCAAAAGTTGACAGTAAAATTTCATTTTCCTATACTTACTGTCCACACGCCTAGGATATGTTGAAATAAGAAATATGTAAGTTGCCATGTGCAGGCCTAGATAAAGAAAATTTTCTAAAAATCGAACGGTAATTGACATGCTTTCCAATGTCTAAAAGGACCAAGACTTGTCTGGATGCCTTTTCCAAATAACATTTAGAATCAGTATGACAACTTCCTGTCATTTTGTTACTTTATTTAATTAATGGATTTGACGCTATGGATACCATTTTAATGGTATTGCACGTAATGGTATTAACACACATAGGAAAGCTCGATAAGATAAAACTATATAATGTTGAATATTTCGTACTTCGAAAATTATTTGAAAAACGAATTCTCAACGTACTTTCTAATAAATAAGTTGAGCCCCTCATTATATAAACTTAAAACGTATTATTTTGCTTACAAGGCGACTAAGACTGCCTTTAAGATGATGGAAGCCTATGAAGGCACTATATCGTGCTCAAGTCTAACGCTGGGTCGTGTAACAGCGTTTTAGACAATATGATCAAGTTTATTTATATTCATCATAATTAACAGTAACTACTAGTTCATGCGTGGGCCTCTACCGACAGGATACTAGAGATGTGTACTTACAGGTTCGTTGGTTATTCCAGGGCTTTTCTGAACAAATAATTTCTACTTCCACCACTCCTCCGGTCAAATTTATTCAGATTTCAAACATGCTAGCTTACATATCGACTTTCCTCCTTTTCTTGAAAACCACATTATTTCTTTCAACTGTATGTAATATTCGCTGGATGTATGTATTGTTGACTCTCGTCCGAGGATCTGAGTTCGTATTCCGGCATCGACGCTTGGAATTTTTAGAATGATTTTCGGGTCTGGCTCATCTCTATAATGCAGAAGGCAACGACAAACTACCGATTGATATCCTTTCGACTCATCTTGGGCGCGTTGCGGTTTCCACCACGGTGCCGTTGTCTATGGTTTTTACCAGCCTCAGGACTGCCAACTTTATCAGTAATATTCGCTGAGTATTACATGAATATCAGAGGGAGTTTACACTGTCGGTGTCGGTTTTAACATACCCGCAGTGGCTTAGGTTTACTACTACTATGTTTATTACTATATTCTCAGTAGCGGCCTCCCAATCCCTCTAAAGCTGCGTTGTACGCTGTTCATCGCATGTTAGCAAAACATTTTTTTAAAAATCAACTTTGGAAAAATAATTCTACTCGTAATCGCCTACATTTTTTACTTTAACGCCGATACTAAAGCTGGAAGAGCATTAAGGGAAAGAAAAAAATGCCATTGGTCAACGTCTTGGGATAGAATAAGAAGTATACAGAAGTGAAATGGCGAACGGTGTTCCGACATAATGCTGGCCAGTACACCATTTTGCTGGCGTGTGCGGCTGGATTTCGCAATATAAGCGGCTATTTGACTTCTATATTCTTAAGTTTTCCATAGTCTTGGTAAAAAATCAGATGTTTAAATTTGGCCAACTACATCTCTTTATTTTTTGTTTTATATACATAAGATTGATAGCTGACGCAATACTCTCATATATATTCTCTCAGCAATTTCAGTGTCATCTGATAGACTCATGAATAGTCGTCATTAGGGCTACGGCAGTGTTTGCTTTCACGTGTGGCGGAAAGAGACAGAACATACACGAGAAAGAACCCAAGAAGGATTTACAATATTGTTAAATTAATCGTGATCTATGTTAGGCGTATGGGGACCAGCTAAGAGAAGCACTCAGGTCGCAATCACAGTTATAATGAGGTTTTCGTTAGGAATGAAAAGTTCTTCTAACCAGGTGGCCGACGCGTCAAAATAAATCCCGCAGTTCACACTTTTCATCCCGATCGCGGGCTTTATAGTAGTTTGTAACGTTGTAGTAATAGGCTCTTCTGCTCTGATGGATGCTTGAAAGGACTGGGAAGGTGGGCCATAAAATGCCGGCTTCAAGCCGGAGAGGAAGATGACTATTTTAAAGAGCTCTGGCTCGCAGCCATCTCAAGATCTGGACTTCACCTGCTCTCTTCTACTTCATCGTGAAACTCGCGGCGCTCTTGACGACCTACTCGCTCTCCAAGGTTCGTTTTTCTTTTGTGGTCACGGCACGACCTTTTTGTCAGTGCCCGCGCATGGCAGCATGGACGAATAAGTTAACTATTCGTCATGACGTTTGTTTGGACCCATCGTTTTAATAAAACTTATAAACAAACATCTATGCCCGTATGTCATGCGATGTCAAAGCTTCAAAATGACCACGAAATTTTAAAATTATCACCAGCTCGAGTAGCTAAAATATTTATATTATAGAAAACACGCCGTATAATATCTTCGAAATTACTGTTACATAATAAATACAGACATATTGTATCAGTGACTAAATACTGAAGTCACTGTATCGACCGTTCTCATCACTGAAGTAGTGAAAAATCATCAAGTCATCAATTTCTATACGCAAGTCACGCTCCACTCATTTCACACACGCTTTGTTACAAGTTTCTTCTGCCAGTTCATAATACATCTTTATTGCAATTATTTCTAATTGAAGTTCATTTTTAATCCGTGATATTGAAATTGTACTTAACTACGTCATCGCTGGCGGGATTGCAGCCTGAGAAAGAAATCAAAGGAACACTGTTGCACAAATTAAAAGAGGTATCCAAAGATTACTCAATAAAATTTGACGCCAGTTTTAAACAATTTAAGCGAATTTTATTTCTAAAATTTAATTGAAGGAAACAATCATGATAAATTAAATCGAGTTGAAAATTTTTTTGGCCCAAGTTCGTGCTGCTTTAGATTAGGTGCTAGTGTTTTCAAGCATTGCTTAACCCGTCTGGCTAGTCGGTTCATGATTGCAACAGGAAATAGTTTCGACAGTGGTATTTCATAATTATTAAGGAAAAAAGTAGTGATTAATATTAATAGTTGCATTTTATAATGTTCTATAATGTTAAAAAAAGTTTGTGCGCATGCAAGTGTATATGAGTTTGCAGCTTTGAAATATTTTATTTGCTATTTCGGGGAAAACACGCATCAAGTAACCAGTGTTGCGCAAGATGGTGAACGCGAGGGGTTGCGCTGAGTGTTACTACATGAAGCAAAATATAAAATAAGAATTTTACAAATCGTACAGGAAAGAGCAATTTTTATTTAATTTTAAATGTCAGGAATTCAGTTAATTATAAAAACATAACTAAACCAATATAGTTTTTATGATGTACCTGCCAAGTACACGGACAGGCGGAGTGATAAAAGCTTCCACCTTGGAATAGATAGAGTTGCGTCATAATCGTAAACAACAGGCTACAGGACAGGCAATCGCACAGAGCGACATTGAGCGGCAAGGCCTCTAACCCTTTCAGTCATCGTGATGTGTATATTGAACGTTGCACAGAAAGTTTATGTAATGATGTTTGTTTACTGTACACAGCAGGAAACGACATCCAATAAGGGAAATGCCTCACGTAGTGGGAGACATCATTCGTTGTTTTAACTAGAACTTATTCTTTAGTCGTATGAATAGCTGCCGCTAATAACATCAAACCAGTGGCGTAGGCAGAATTTTTTTGGGATGGTGTGTGGAAGGGGGGGGGGGTGGTTCTTTATTGATAAAGCTACGCCTTAGAACATTTTTTGAATTGAAGAACAACAGTAGATATAGACAACTATATATTTTATTTTACTTATTTTTACTGTCTTAGTTTACCGTTTTGTTTACTTTATTTCTCACCTCTTGTCTACGCCAATGCATCAAACACAAGCACATTCTTATTGGTCCCGACATATCACGGATACTAGTAGGATACAGTTCGAATACAAATTTTGTTCGCTGCAACACTAAAAATTACATTTTTATACATGCCTGAAAGAATTAATGTAAACGCACGCCGTCACTGAGATTGGCTACATGATGACTTGAGACGTGGCTTATACGCTCTGCCGTGTTGGGTTTGATCCAACTTCGGCAAGTCAGCCCCTTAGGCGCCGATAGACAGATGTCATCGTGCCATGTTGCCAAGGCGCTAGGCAGGGCCTGAATAAAGCCTTAAGACGCCCTATGCACATAGGATTTTGGGACTTTCATATATGTAATTCAAAATCTAAAAAGTAAAATTTAAATTAAATTTGTATTTTTTAGAAACCCAACAAAACAATGCTTGTATATCTCTATCTTTCCGTTTCATTTACATCTGAAATGTTTTCTCCAACATTTTGAAATTACAAAGTCTTTGATCAGATCCTCAAAATTAATCTTATATACGTGACACATCAGCTTCTATACTGTGTAGAGTTAAGGCGTCCAACCTGCCTTGTTGCATACTTGTTCTGTAGGGGTCTGTAATATAGGTCAACTGAACGCTAGACTGAGGAATCGGTGCCCAATGTTACAAATAGACGAAAATGTCTACGTTTGGAAAAGAACATGCAATATTGTCTTCTACAATTACACTGAAGAGCCAAAAAAAACTGGCACACCTGCCTAATATCGTATA